>JADRCD010238680.1:0-19435 GCA_019843815.1 Montemys delectorum
TCTCTCTCTCTCTCTCTCTCTCTCTCTCTCTCTCTCTCTCTCTGTGTGTGTGTGTGTGTGTGTGTGTGTGAATCTCTAGGATAAAGGAACCTAATGGACATCCATAACATCATGACAACAGTCAACAATAACTGACAAAGGTTTCCCATACAGAGTTCTTGTTCTTACTAGCGGTTCTAATTTGTTCTTGTCTTTGCCTTTTATTTATTTATTTATTTATTTATTTATTTTTGGTTTTTAGACTCAGGGTTTCTCTGTATAGCCCTAGCAATCCTGGAACTCGCTCTGTAGACCAGGCTGGCCTCGAACTCAGAAATCCCCCTGCCTCTGCCTCCCAAGTGCTGGGATTAAAGGCATGCGCCATCACCACCCGGCCTGTCTTTGCCTTCTTTACATTTGTTTGCTCTTGCTCACTTCTTGTCTTGTGGACTTCAAACGACAGCACTAGAGTTAGAAACAATGGTTTTACAGCTCTCACAATTCCTAAGAGCAGGTCCTTATGGAAGTGGATGTCTGTGCCTCTTTCTATATTTTCTTAATCTGCATTATCATTTTCATCTGTCTCTGTGCCTTGCCATTGCTTCTGCTGAAGCTGTGACTAATATAGTAGCTATGTGCAAGGGACTGGAGATGATTCAAAGTCACAACTGCTTGATTCTCAAATCTGTTATCTATTCCTACTCTCTGTCGTCTCCTGAACTGCATATTCTTTACTCAAAATATTTATAAAATAGAACATTTCTGAATGAAAATTATATTACCATGATTCTACTAGCTCCTGTCAAAGCATTTTGCATGTTGGAGTACACAGAACAAGCTGATGGAAAATAAGCTGCAACCAGTTGTGCCCCAAGTGGGACGTTGTTGATGGCCTGTGGCTCTCTCTCTCCCCAGTGTTGACCTGTGGCTGCAAGGTGCCTTAGTTAAATGGAGGCAATGTAGAAATGAGATATTTTATTGTAGGAAGGAGAAAATAGGCTGGTCAAGTAGAGAGAAGGGAAGGAGAGGAAGGAGAGAGAGAGAGAGAGAGAGAGAGAGAGAGAGAGAGAGAGAGAGAGAGAGAGAGAGAGAGAGAGAGAGAGAGAGAGAGGAGAGGGAGAAAGCAAGAGAGAACAGAGAGCAGGAAAGAGAAGAGAGGAAGAGCAGGAGAGGGAGAGCAGAGAGGAGACAAAGAGCAAGAAAGTGAGAGCGTGAGAGAGTGAGGAGGGGGCAAACTGCCCCTTTTATTGTATGGGGTGTGGCATGTCTGGCTTGTAGTCAGATGACTGGGTCCAGCTAGAATGCTGGGAGCTTGGGGCATTGTCTGCCTGATAGAGCACACATCTCCTGCAGGGGCAGCTGTGAGGGGTTGTGACTGAAACAGAAACTAAAGACTCAGGAGTTATGGCCAAGCTCCTTCCGCCCTCTGCAAGCAGAAATTGTTCACAGGAGTCCAGGGCTCAAAGCCAAATACTTGACTGAGCTTAAGTTACACGAACAGACCACTACCCCACACTGCCCCACAACCAGTAGTGCTTCTTCTCCATGGGGTCCACCCAGGAACTTTTCCAAAAGTAGCTTTGAGAACTTGGAGTAATTCTGATTGAAGCACCAACTTTAATAAGCACTAGAATTTGAAGCCTGCTCTTCAAGATCCCCTTTCACAAAACCATTTGTCTGCAACGACTGTACTCTACTTGGAGGTTTGAGATAGGACGATCATAACTCAAAGGTCGTTTTCAGACATATAGCAAGTTTGAGGCTAAGCTTTCTTATATATATAAAAAAAAAACAAGACAAAAAGTTACCTTGCCTGTATAAAATACCTTAATTGCATAACCCCATTATTTTTTACTGTACTATGGCTTTTGACTTGATATGATCTTACTTGATTTTCTAAGATGTATTTATTACTGAATCTTCACTTTAAAATTGAAATAAACTTTTTTCAGTGATAAGCTAAAGTTGTCATCTAATGAGACATTCTAATTATTTGTTACAGGAGTGGACACTCAACTCCATATTATTGTGTTCCCTTTGCCAACCATAGAAAAAAAGTGCTCAGCAGAAAAATGCATGTAAAAAGCTTAAAGTCTTGTGTGGAACACATTTCTTAGCATATATTTGTTCTTATCATATTATTCTTAATATTCCTGGAGCTTAATTGTTCTAATCGTAAGAGATTTGTTCGCAACGAAATATATTTTGAATCTCAAATGTTATTTATTTATTTACTTACTTAGACCCCTCTTGGTCCCCTCTCACAGAGACGCTCCTCGCGTCTCCCGTCCCCTTCTCCTCTGGCAGGGTGGGTGTCTCCCCTCCCCCCTGCATTTCCCCCAGCCTGGAGCATCATTTCTCTTCTAGGGTAGGTGAAATCCTCTCCAGATGAGTTTTTCACTCCACTGGGAATGGCAACTTCATTTACGTATGCTATCCTCCAGTTGGCCAGCAGAGGGAGTAAGGAGTACTTTGTAAAAAGCAACTTTCCTTTTAGCAGGGCCAGGTCAATGTCGCACAGATTAGCTTGGTTTAGGATCAGTGATTTTCCTCCCAACTGTGTCATGAAGAAGGCATTGCATCTGCTCTTTCTTCCAATTTTATGGGCCAGTGTCTCTTCTATGCAGAACCTATTGGAAAGCACAATTCGCCATGAACCGTTCACGGCTTTCAAATCAGATTCATCAGTTCACAGTTTATCAATAATTTATTCATACATTCACACGTTCCTTCATTTGTTCACACAGATGGGTATTTAGCAAAAGCTTATGAGCCTGTAACTGTGCAATTAGAAATGAATCACGTATGTAGGATTGCAAAGGAAGATTAAGAAAAATAAGAAAAGGCTACAGAAATTCAAGAGGTTTGATATATCTTTTAGATGCCAGTTTGAAGTCAGCACCAGAATGATGCTAACAAGCCATTTAATTATCTGACTTCTCATTAGTGATAATTCATTAACAAGCCAATATTGTGGATGTCTGTTAATCACCTTCTGGATATGGCTCCCTCTGGAGGACCATGAAATGAGAGTCTTAATCTATCAGAACAGCTTTCAATCTTTTCCCTTGCATTAGCTAAACAGCAAAGTGAGTTGACATAGCCACGTTTGATCCTCGCAATAGTCCTGCATGGAAATTTTACCTGGGTGAGTCTCCCACTAACCCTATAGACTAGGGAACCTCAGGAGCTGGGGGCTGCTGAGTAAATGGAATTAGAATATACGTTCCTGATTTCTAATACAGTCTTTCAAGTACACCTCCCCCCCCCCCAAAGTCATAAAATAGAAACTTACTCCTAAAACTCATATTGATGGCACCTGGAGGTGGGGCCTCCGGGAAGTACTTAAAATTAAATGAGGTATGGAACCTCTATGATAAGATTAGTGGCTTTATTAAGTAAAAGAGAAATTAGAACAAGGTCATCTCCTTCTATCGCTAGTGATGCCCTCTTCCATATTACAGCACCTGAAAAAGGTTTGGAGCCTGGAAGTTCAACACAGGACTTCTTAGCTCTTAGAGCTGTGGGGAGCAGGTCTATATTCTTTATAAATCTGACAGCCCGTGGGATTCTATTATAGTAGCAAAAAGTGGACTGAGTCACCCAGCCCTTATCTATTAAAAGAGTCATCCAATACTTCAAAATCCTTTTTTATTCAGTCTCATAGAGAGAATGATACTCTTGTTCTCATTTAGAGTAGTTACAAACTTATTTTGCTTCCTAGTAATGCAGGGTATCTAGTATCTTGCTTGAAATCAACGATATTTAAAATAGAATATAAAAAAGGTATTCATCCCATGATTTCAGAAGTGAGATACATTCTGCTTTATGTAGCCTTTCCTGATCAGTGTCATGTGCAGCTGTAATGTGGAGACTCAAAGACCTTTTCTGTAGTGTGGTTGACGTTCCCATATGTGGCCATGTATACACTGCTTCTGTGGGGCAGTTTATTCAAAGACACCATAAGACTCATTTCTGAAGCTCTCCTTTAAGCAAGGCCAAGGAAATGATTTCTGTGCCCTGTACCTAATCTCTAAAGACTATAACTGTGAGGAGTGAACTATAATGGATTAGGTAGAGCTGATTGATTCAATTTAATTGCTGCTTCATTTGTCTTTCTCTAATCAATTTCTCTGTAAACTTATTGCCATATTGTTTATTGCGTGTTTGAAGAACAAAGCAAATTTGGTGCATCATAACATTGAAAATATCAGTGGTCCCCATTGACAGCACCTGCCCATTGGTCTACTAATGAAAAATGGTTCAGTGAAGTACTTAGGAGAGAAGATATTCCAATGGACCTTTGTGTCTTACCATTTTGTATCAGTGAGTTTTCATTTCTCCAGCTATATGAGAATTAAAGAAATTTGCAGCAGAGTGCAAATGGAAATTTTACACTATGTTACTTGCTTGGTTTTCAGGAATCTGCCATTAGCATGGAGAAAAGTCTACTTCATCTTCTACTGTAGGTCTCTGGAGAATTGACTTCAGGCCAAACACTTCATTAGCGCCCATGAAATCGCTTCTTTTCTTCCCACACATGGACTCAGAACACATGCAGAAGTGGGAAAGGAATGAGAGGAAGGCCAATGCACAATGCACCCTGAAGAGCAGAGAGCTCAAAGAGAAGGACAAGGATATGATGAGAACAGAGGGCAGCTACGCATTGCATGATGTTTGGTTGGTTTGTGTCCCTGAGCAGCACCCCAAAGCCTGGGGCTGTTGATTGGTTGCTGGAATTGCCGTAGTGTGGTTACATATTTTGAATGTCATCTCAGGTTTAGAGTCTTTTGTTGAAATGTTCCCCAGCATTTTACCATCTTCAGTGGCTACAGAAAGAACATGGAACAAAAGAACATAGAAGTTCTGATGAACATGGAGAAAGGTACTCAGATGAGTTCCCTTTCTCAGCGTCTTTTAGCTTCCTAATCTAAAATATGAATGAGATCTTTTAGGTCCTTTATATAGCTTCTAAAGTTTAATCCATGTCCAAAGTGAAATTCATCTAACGTGTGTTTACTAAATATGAGCATGCAACCATAGTAAGTCCTTCACAATGGAAAATCACCGCACCCTTCCCCTCTTGTTTATTGGTTGAGGCACTTACTGCTTGAGTACAACCCTTAGTTTGTCGGGCCTGAGTTAGATGCTGGGGCATAACAATGAGAAAAAGCATCCATAGACCCTGCTTTAGATGACCCTAGAAGCTAGTAGTAGTAATGGGAAAGACACCACAGACTCTGAGCCAAACTATTTCAGCATGGAATTGTGGGCCTGCCCTTCCTGCTACAGGATGTCAATGTTACATGGGGCTATTCTGACTGGTTTGGGGAATAAGTCTCTCTATGTGTGCTTGTAATGAGATACTTGCTCATTTTCATCTGACAGAGAAACTGGCCTTGCTAAGAGTTTTCATTACAAGTCTTCCTCATGGGAAGAATCACCCATTAACTCTAGTAAGTTGGTAATTGAGTTATGACTCCAAGTAGGGAGATGTAAGCTAATGAATTCCTGACGTATGGGTTTATTAACATTTGAGCTCTAGTTAATTTGAGCACCTTTTAGGACTAGAATTTAGAGCAACCAAAAAGGGGGGAAGAAAAGAACAGGAAGTAAAGAGAGGTTTTCTATTGTGGATAAGAAGAGAGACCTGAGCACACCTGTCCTGCTCTGAATAGATACTCCTCTTAAATGCATACTAAGCAGAATCTGTATTGTGTGGTGGAATAACTTGCCCATTTCCACCCTTCATTTCTCACATTCAATAACTGAACTATTCACTTCTTCAAGGTTAATACGTATTAGCAGTCTCTCAGTTCGGAGGGGTTATAATTGAATGGTGTAGGAAACGTAAAACAAGGAATGTGAGGTTCTCGCTGGTTTTCAGAAACATCTCACTTCAGGATCAACAGAAATAGGAAAATAGAGGGAAGTGAGATTAAACAATTTTTTTCTGTCGTATTAATAGAATGTTATTAGATTGCAGATTAGGAAACATGTATTTTTCATGTCTTTATATATGTTATTTCCCTCTCTCTGTGTGTATTTTATACACAACACACACACACACACACACACACATACACATATAAACACACACACATATATGTCAAAAATAAATAAATTAGTAGCAATAAAAGGCCTGAATCCTAAAGAATGATTTTATATTTTTATTTTCAGGTGCTTGGAACAGGAACAGAACCTGAAGATTTATAAATGTATGTTAAAATGAAAGCCTCATGAGAAAAACCAGAAAACCAGATAAATATTTAGACTTAAATATTAAATGTTTAGAATAGATGATGGATAAACCTGCTACTTCCATATGACACCCTGTACTCCCCCAACCACACTCATATATGTAATTTATATACAAACACACATACACACATACACACCCCCCCCACACACACACACTTCAAAAAATGTTAAGAACAGTCATTGACCCTTTGTTCCATCCATTGTACTGATGAATCCCACAATATTTTGTTTCTATATCAGTGGGTAACCTGGTGAGAGATGCCTGAGGTTTGAAGAAGTTTGTAACCTCAAGTAGAAATGTTTAATTTTACTTAGTTTGGAGCAAATATAGGGAGTTACCTACTTCTTTAGGAATGTGTTCAACTGGGCTCTTCAAATCATAGGACATAATTAAGGCAGGTGGAAGTGATCTGAAAACCCAGGCAATGCTCTGTACGCTGATACTGAAGGACAGATGAAAGGGAGAGTTAGGGAGCTGAAGCCACCTGCTCAAGGCCAAACTAGCCAAGCCCAGGGACTGAACAAGCCCTTCAAATCTGGTTTTGGTTTGGTTACTATGGCATTCTCAGTGCCAGCAGCAGGGCAGATGATACAAGCTTATGTTCCCAAACTGACAATGTATAAATAAGAGAGTATTTCTCTCTCAAATTTGCATGCATTATCACTGTCAGTATTATGCATGTCCCCATTATAGACTAGGATCCCATTACTAATTATAGGCCTGCAGATGTACTCCTCCAGAAGACAAGTGTTACCTAGTGCTTTCACACACAGGTCTTTAACCCGTAAAGGTGTAAGGTCACAAATGGGAGATATAATGTTTTTCTCCCTGTCCCTGATTAAATGTTTTCCAGTGATGATTTTTTTTTTTATATTAATGTAATCTGTGGGCGGTGTTAGAGGAAAGTTAGCCACACCTAGCATAACATTAAATACCAAAAGAAAGCCATTAGAGGGCTTTAGAGGTTAAGTTAAATGGATCCTGGAGAGAGAAGGAAGATATTTAGTTTGGCTACTGGGGGCGGGGGGTCTAGGCTTCCATTGTCTGAGGCAAAGTTGTGGCTCAGTTACTGTTTTAGTTACAGTTCCTGGGAATCAGCCTCAGATACAAGGATAAGGAGGGTGGAGTCATTCAAGTACCTTTGACTCAAATCTGTAGAGTAGGGGGTGTCACAGATGCAGGGGTTGGATTGGTATGAGGGAGGCACAAGCCAATGTCTGACGCGTTGCTTTGAAAGTAGAAAGAAGGGTTAAAATCACTCCAGGAGGTTGGGAGGCCACACCTTCATTTACCACGTGATAACACGCTGTGCTGGAGAAGTGCATCCTGGGGCTAAGCGATCTTCTTCCCGCTGAGGGAAATTCAAGATGGTTTCAACTTACAGTTAGTAGTCATCAGAACTTCTAAGACCCAGAGAATGAGTATTTCGGTCCCAAGGGGGTAGGGGGTATGTTGTGTGTACAATATCCTCTCTGGTCCACTAATTGTGCAAGCAAAAATCAGTTGTACCAGATAGATCTCATAGAACTTTAGGATTATGCTATAAACATTTACTAGACAAATTGGAAAGAGAAAGCTTAGTGGGACAAACTACAACCAACCGTTAATGCTTCAGCTAAACTTGAAATCACAAAACAAAGATTATTGCGTCTGTCTTCCAGCTTTCTCAATCCTTGACACCCTCACAGAGCAGTTCTGTGGGTACCAGGAGTGTGGTGAGTGACGTGTGCTTCCTGTGAGTCCCTCAGGCTATAGCCAGTGATTGTATACATTTACTCTCTTTTATACAATCTGGATGCTGTGCATAAAGCTACCTCATTTTAGGTAAATGATCAGAATCATTTACACTTTGACTTCATAGTAGTTTCTTGGAGCAAGAAAACCAAAGTGAACTGCTGTCTACCTTGACATAACTTATTTGAACACTATATTCTGTCCCCAGTGAGTTCATTTCCTTCTAAATTCTGGGAGCTCTAAATCTGAAAAGTCAGAGTTGTATGTTTGAAAACCATGTAATCTTCAAGGGGACACCCAGAATGCTGGTAAACAGCACTGTTGCAATTACACTTTGTGAGTCTAAGACAAACGCTAGAGATCAAGGATTCAGTAATGCTTCAGCTCATGTGCAGAACACTAGCAGTAAGGAGGTAGCCTTGAGGAGTGAAAGGCGTGTTGTTAGGCACATATAAAGACTCCATGTTTACAACAATGGCTATCTTTTTAAATACTATTTACTATCTCTGGAGTGGCCCAGTAGGAAGACTGATAATAACTGTCCAAGGCTATCTGGTTGTTTGGTGTCTTATCTGTGACAGCTAGTGTCTGGCTAGTATAGGTGTTGCCATGAGATATTACAATCTTCCCTTTTTTGCTGGACCTCATAGGTGTATTATATTTCTCTTAGCTGAATCCATTAGTTCTAATCTTTCATCCTCAAACTCGTAGACGACTAGTCAATCCACATTTTTTACCCTTGAGTCTTTATGTTCTCTCTATACAGAAAGAGTAAATTAGTAAATTAGCACTAGCTAAGCTTTGCACATTGGTTATAATTCATCTCCTACTGCCTTTGAGGTTAACTTCAGAATGCACAGTCATGTACCACCACTCCATTTCTGGCTTGTATGTACTCAATCAGAGTAACCACTCATTAGGTAGTATCTCTTTGTTAACTGGTTGTAAGCAAATATGGACATATGGATCAAAGTGAAGCAGAGGAACCTGTCTAACAGTGATCCATAATGTGGAATCTTGACCACTTGGTTTTTGAAGTAAACCCATGCATCCTCTCACATACACAATGTCTCTTGTTTGTTTTTGAGCTAGGACATCAATATTTAGCTCAGACTGGCCTTAAACTTGGGACTCTTTTGTTTCTCTATCTGTGCTGTCTGATTATAGTCATGCCTCTTCATATCTAGTTGGATGTATCAATTCTATTTTAAGATTTGATGGTTTTGACAAAATAAAAAATAAAAATATAAAACACTCATGATGGCTAGTCAAACTTAATACTAAGTGACTTTTTTACCTATTTGCCAGTATTCTATAGCTTTAGAGACTGGTAACACATTAGAAAATTCATAAAACTTACCAGTGTTTTATATAAAGTTGACATAAATTTCACATCTACCCTCATATACATTCTTTCAAATATTTGAATACTCTCTGAATTATTTTTGATATCCAATATAAGCTAAATGCTCTCAAAAGTGTAATTGTACTATGAGGGTTAATGATAAAATGTGGCTGTACATAGTCAATAGACATTGTTCTCCTTGTTAATTTTTGAACAGTAGCTGATTGAATCCATGAGTATGGAAACAATGAATATAAAGACAGTGCATTTTGTTATGGCAGCCAAAACCAAATAATATGCTAGTGACAACCATGCCCACCATGATTTGCATGGAGGTTCTGCACAGCAGCATTTATTTCAGGGCCTTTTATTCTTATTGCCATCCAGGTAGATCACAGCATCTTCTCTTACCCGCCTTTCCTAGAAAGAAGAGCCCCACTGAGATTCTCACTGTGGTTAAATGAGTTTCCTTGAGGCTTTTCTGCTAAACTATCCAGGCGCTTAAATCCTTAAACATGTAACCATCATCACTTACTATTTCTCTAAATACTTTAGTTCTTTATTCTGAAACCTACTCTTCCAGGTATAGAATATTTACTTCACTCTCCAAAGACTTCCAGGAGTCATCTTAGCATAATAACATTTTTTGAGATTCATATAAGGTAGTAAGACTTACATAATAAGAGAGTATTCAAACATGAATAAACTCTTGATTATTCTTTACTAAAGGCTTCTATTATTGACCTTTTACCTTCAGGATCCAATCCTATACACATTCCCCAGAATCCAGTGACGCATGTTAACTGTTCAATATTTCCTTCAAGTTTTATTTTTTTTCTTCCTTAGATGACCTAGAACTTATCTGACCAAGTTACAAAATGATATGACTTGTTCTTGGTCAGGAAGAGAGACAGAAATACATCCTGTAAGGCAGTGGGCTCTAGATTGTGTTTAAGGAAAAAGAGAGTTCTAGCCACTAGCATGGTATAATGAGCTACTTTGTCATAAAAGGAGCTTAGAGGAATCTGATACTTAAAGATATTTGAGTGCTCGGGGTCCCTATGCCAACACTCAGGGACTTTTACCATACTAAGAAAGCCTCTTACAATTCCTTACTAGGTTAGCTAAATTTAAAAGAAACATTTCCCAAAGTTCTACTGCTCTTCAGATTAAACCTTTATTTTGATCCTCAATATCTCCTACCTTTAGGATCAGGAGCAATGATGCCCTTGGACTTCAATACATCACTTTTGATTAGTGGTCATAGCCCAATTCTCATTATCTTTTGCCAATGCATAAGAACAATGATCAAAAGTCAACTGAGTTATCGTCTATTTATCTATTTTCTCATACTGCCCCTGAAGGCACTGTTCTCTTCCAGTTTTGGGTCCATAGTATTACTTAGAAAGTTTTAATAATTGAACTACTGTATCACACTAGGTTTGGTCATTGCTCTAGCTACCACCAGGTCCACCACTATAAATAATCCAGCTCTAAAGGGGTTATTCTGAGGACAAACCTGGTGTTATTTTCTTTTAAATTATTTAGTAGAAAGAAGCTTTAGAAAGATTTGAGTGCAAGAGGTATATGAGAGTGTACCTCCAGAGGAATTCCTACAGAATGTAAAACCAGTGTGTCTGAGCAGAAAGAGGAGGGGCTGTGTAGTTCATCTGAATCATAATCCCAAGATCAGTCTCCAGGAGTCCTGGGGCAGCAAGGAAAGACTAAGTCTTTGCCCTCGGTTCCTTCAAGGCTGTGGAAATGTTTAGGAAGGAACTCACTTACTGTTTACAAGCTAGAGGAAGGAGCAAGTCACTTAAAGACATTCTTGGCAGTATGTACTGGCCTCATTTCTGGATCTTGTCTACTTAGCAATGTATTTAAGAAAATAACCATCCCGACTTCTTAGGATGACTGAAAGAATGGGATAATTTAACCTGGCTAAACTAGCATGTAGGAAATATTCATGGAAATGTTGGATTCCAGTAAAACATAGTAGCGTTCTAGTTATCATATTAACTATAATGAATCTGAGTAAAAACTGCAGACTTAAAGTGGTACTTAGCCATCCCACATTTCGTTAAGTAACCCCTATCAAATAATCTTAAAGGATTTAATTTTCTATTTCAATCAATATAAATAAATAAAAACAATGTCAATGAAGATTACTCTGGAAATTTCCTTTCATTAGGTTTTCTTTTAAATCTCTGTGTGTGGGAGGGGTTATAAAAAGAGAGATGAGGATGGAGACAGAGTGTCAGAAAAAGACAGAGAGAGTTTATGTGTACCATGTACACTTAATGCGGTATCCACAGAGGACATATGTGAGCCTGCTGCAACTAAACTTACATGCATTTGTGAGCTGCCTGATATGCATGCTACAATTTAACTCAGCTCTTCTGTGAGGGTAGTAAGCAGTCTTAACTACTGAGCCATCTCTTCAGCCCAGTTAGACTTCTGTATATCATCTTGCCAATTATCTATCAGGTATTCAAAACATAATACTATCTTAGGATACCTTAGAACTAGCCTTTATACATCGGTTTTTAAATTTTTTTCTTCTTTGCTGAGTGAGTCAGTACATACCTTAAATCCCAGCACTTAAGAGGCATTAGTTGACTAATTTGCATAAATTTGAGGCCACACTATTTTACATAGTGAGTACCAGGATAGCTGGGGCTACATAGTGAGAACCTATCACAGTTTTTTTTTTCTTTAACTCATTGAATTTAAAGCTTGCCTCACAAGACAATACCCATGCCTAGTGTTGTTAATGAGCTCAAAAATCTGTGACTAGATTGGTTGTAGAGCCCAGGAAGTAACCTACTGCTATTATTCTATTAAATGAGTATAATACTAAACCAACTTCTATAGACTTGTTTTTATACTTGTAGATAAGTGGATCTTATGACTCTCATCAGAGAAGCATCTACTTGAAGATGTCAGTTGATACAAAGACCCACAACTGGACAACCTGCAGGGAATAAGAAATTGCTGAGTACTCATATCTAAATTGAACATTTAATCACATGCCTTCCTCCAAAAGCTCCAGAATTATTGCATAAGATGGACAGAAAATGAGTAAGAAGAGCCCGTTGATGAATGGGGGACAGTATTTTCTAGGTAAAGGAGGGCTATGACACGTACGACTGCAGCTGTAACTGCATTCACAGTACTTGAGACAACAATCCAGACAAGCCCAAGCATGAGGGAGGCGATTGGTAGCTGTTGGGAGACCATTTTCCCCCTGGAATACGTGGCACCTGTGAGTCTAACAATATTCCAGTAGATGGCCCAGCAAACATGCACATACTGATAGAACTAAGTGGACTCTGTACATGATGGCACAGGTGGTCTAGAGCAACCTTAAGAGTTACATTCTGATCTTCAAACTAAGAGATACACACTGAACTAGTGTGGGCTTTTGAAACCCCAAAGCTCCCCTGCAGTGACACAGTTCCTCCAACAAGGCCACACCTCCTAATCCTTTTCAAATAGTGCCTCTCTATAATGACTAAGCATTCACAAATGTGAGCCTATGGGAGTCATTCTGATTCAGACCACCACACTTCCTAGAGTGGAAGTGGGATACTGTAAACTCTCAAAGCATTCACCTAGAGATATACCTTCTTCAACAAGACTGCTTCTCCTAAGCCTCCTCAGACAGTGCCACCAACTGGGTACCAAGTATTAAACTCTGAACATATGGAGAACATTCTCAGGTACTCACCTCAAGAAATCACAACAATTCATAGTAAATAATAAATATAAATATTTATTTATTGATGGAATTATTACTAAGCATTTGCAAAGGAAAAAAAGTAGGCTAGGGCAGTATGGGTGATAAGGATAAATGACCACGGTTTATTGACAACCAATTGACGGAAGTTTTGTTCTCAAGAGTTCACACAGATAGTGATGGGTGGGAGAGTGGGTGGGGATGGGAACATGAGGGGAGGATGGGTTGAAGGGGGAAAGTGAAGAGAGTGGAAGAGGGGGTGGCTGACAGAAGGGAAAGGAGAGGGAAGAGGGGTGGGAAGAAGGATAAGAAACGGGAGGGGAGTCTTGGATCAAGATGTGAAGTAAATAAATTACTTAATCAACAAAAAACAGACAAAATGAATAAATAAAACAGTCCCTGGACTTAACTTTACAGAGCATCACAGTCAAGTTATGAATCTGTAGTCTAGCAGAATCAAACTGGTACATTTTACTCATGAGAGATGCTTAGTGGTGTGACTTTTAGCCAATTCTTCCTATCTCCCATGGTCCCATTCTTTTTTATCTCTCTTAGAAAAGCATTAATAACTACCCATTTTTACTCAATGACAGGAAGTACAAGGGTATGACATTTCTTCAAAACCTAGCTAAGATCTATTGACATTGAATAGAATTGGATAACCCATTCATAATTTATAGACATGCTCATATAATGAAAAATATTTCTCTGCCTTTCCTTTTTTAAAAAAAGTCAGCTAAACAATAAAAATGTTAAATTAATGGCATGTTCAACACTTAAGAATTTACTTGCGTTATGGGTTTAACACACTTGCTCAGCCTCTTCATCCCAGAGGATGACTGTTTGTATTCATCTGCTGTTCTAGAAGCTACCATGGATTTGGATTATTTCTGAAGCAGTTCAGCAATCTCTTAAGCAAAGGACTTGATATCTTCAACATTTTACCCATTACATATACACCTTCCCAGGGGAATGTCAGGCTCTCTAAAGAGAGGGTAGGTGAACAAGTCCTGGCTTGCTGGAATATATAATATGATGCCTATGTACATAGAAAGTGAAATTTGCTTTTAATATTTTTTAATAGTTCGTTTGTTGTCATTTAAGATATTTCTTTATTTTTGGTTGGGAGCAAGGCCTGGTATTTGATTAAAAATATCTGTTCACAAGTGACATTTGTTATTTCTTAAACCAAGGACTCACATATCTGCAATTCCTTGAGTGTGTGTGTGTGTGTGTGTGTGTGTGCGCACGTGTGTGTGTTTGCACGTCCCTGTAGAAGAGGTATGGAGTGTCAAGGAGAAAGAGTCCTGGCAGGACTTGTTTATATTTGCTCACTGTTGGCAGTTTTCCATTGACTTGCGATGGGACTTCCTTACTCTCACTCCTCACTGCTGTTCCCCAGAACTGGAACTGGCCCAGATCCTAACACCTGAGTCAACTTCACTGCTTAGATGTCCTGCCAAGCATTGCTAACAACCAGAACAGATTTGTTTCTTATGGTTGCACTTCTACATATAATATATTTATTTCTCAGAAGTATTCCTGATGTAAAAATATTTAACTACAGAACTGTATGGTACCATAGAAATTAGGAATGAAATGTGTCTAAATTAAATGTAAACATTTTACTGTATTTCAAACATAAAACTAACCAAAAAAAAAAATTCTTGCTAACTTAAAGCAGCACAATATTGAAAACAAATAATAATTAGGAATTTTAAGTACTTTGCTAATGCTTTGAAGAAATGCTGAAAACATATCCACATACTGGTCAGTTTTACATATTACCTTCAATAAATTAAGTGATCTCATAAAAATCGATCATTTTTACATATTCTCATTCCAAAGTCAAGCTAGATTTATGAACTTATCTCAGTCTATCCTCTCTCATACTTGAATATATTTTATTGATTTCAACTTAGAAATGTCTTCACATGAAGCAACCAATACACAAATAATTAGAAAAAAATCTTTAATTTTGGGATAAGTAAGCCTGACTCAGGAAAATTCATTCTAACAATATACTATGGAAATTATCACAATTTCCATGTCTTTTTTTTTTCTTTTGAGTCAGTTCTGTCAGTCTTTAAATTCAAATCTGATGAAATATACAGAAGTAAGCCATTCTACATGGTCTTATAGGAGGTTAGTTTTACAGGACTCACCTTTCATTTTGTAGTCTTTACAATCACTTCATTGCTGTTGTTCTACACATGCACAGACACATGCATGCATGCACACAAACACACATGTGCTTATACACAGTGTTAGTCTCATTTTTAGCCCAGGATGCCCTCAGATGTGTGGAGTCGTTTCCCTCTACATCCTAAGTGTTGAGACTACAGGAATAAGCCACCACACCAGCTCTTTAATATATCTTAAAATATCTTTAAGATATTTGATTTTTATTTTTCAATTTTTGTACCACTGCAGTTGTATCTTGGGGCTTAACAATGCCTGGAGAGCAGGTTCTCATTGAACTAAATCTCTACTCCTGATCTGTGCTTAACTGCAGAAATATACGGTACCATAGGGATCAGGAATAAAATGTGCCTACAGCAAAATTAAGCATTCTATGAATTCATAACATGAGCAGGCTGGAGAAATGGCTTAGCAAATAAGACTGACTGCCACCAAGCGTGATGACTAAGCCACAGTCTCTGAGCCTGCCACCAAACCTGATGACTTGTGTTCAGTCTCTGCTCTTCAAGAGGTAGAAGCAGACAATTGACTTTCGTGAGCTCCTTTTTGGTCTTCACATGTGTGCCATGGCATGACTCTTAGCCACATTATACATTAAGAATATATGCTAAAATTATGTCAGTTTAGATCTTACACACACACACACACACACACACACACACACACACACACACAAACCATATATAATTAAATTTTTAGGTAGTATCTCACTATATAATCTAGGGTCATTGGGAACTTGGCATGGCCCAGGTTGGCATGGAACTCAAGATAGTCAACCTACCTCAGACTCCCAAGCACATAGTTTACTTTTGCATGTACCATAATTAGCATTCTTTATTTTTAAATTCATGAATAACTAGAGCAGTTAGTTTTTCAGAATTATGACCAACAAATGATTGCTTTTTACAAGTAAGAGTATTTTACCACTGACATTGTTTAAAAATATTCTCCAGATGATAATCTTTTGGTTCAATTAGATTTTTAGATTCCTTGAAGTGAAACTTACCACAGTAATTGCCCAGTGTGGAACACAATGCCTTCCCCCAGTGGTACCCAGCCACTGTTCTCTCCCACTGCTGGTGCTCAGCGACTGTTCCCTTCCTCTGGGGGCATCTCTCTCATCATCTGAGACAAGTTCATATAAGCTCCATGTTATTGCGTCATATCACAAACACATCAGGACTAACATATTCCACTTTAAGATATTCTCTAAACCTCTTGGTAATTTTTCAAACCTAGCAAACCATGGTAGAAGACTGTGGGGAATTTTAATGGTTTTAACTAGAAGAAAGAAAAATATGTTTAAAATTGATAAAAAGTGGCAGGACTTAGCAATAGAGTAGAAAATTTAGGCTGCTCCAGCCAATACTGTCAGAAAAGAGTAAACAACTGCAGAGGCTGGTGCAAGAGGTTAGGCTGCTGCAGGAGACTAGACTGCTGCAGGCCGCCAGGCTGCTGCAGGCTGCTAGTTATCCTTATGCATCTGGAGAAAGATAGAGAAGAGGGGAAATGACTAAGCAGGATGGACAAATTTCACACCTCATACAATGTCGCTAAGCATAGGTCCAATTGTTCTCTCACCTAGATCCAGTGCACAGAAACAACAGATACAGGTGGTCATGATGGGGGTGGGCAATAATTGATTAGAAATAGGTACACTTTTCTAAAATAAATGCAAGAACAAATATTCATAAGTGGACTCTGCTAGGATGGGGCACTGAAAGGACAAACACTTAGTTGAAAAAGAGAAAGTGTGAGTTCTTGAGGCATTAATTCAGTACCTGACCTTATTCATCCCTTTCAACACAACAGAACAACTATTGCTAGGCCTTGCCTCACAAGCTGAAAAACAAAAGCATAAATCAACTTCTGGCGTGTGCCCACAAGCGAGCTTATGGAGATCAGAAGTCAATACTGGCTGTCTTCTTTGTTTGATCTCCGTCTTCTTTTTGAGAGACAAGGTCTCTAACTGAACTTGGAGCTCACCAATTAAGCCAGTTTCTCTGGCCAGAATGCCCTTGGGAGCCTCCTGTCTCTTTCCTCTCCTCCAGACATATATGACTATACCTACCTTTTAGACAACTACTAAGAATTTTAACCCAGATCTTCATGTTTGCAGAGCAAACATTTCACCCACTGTGCCATGTCCACATTCCTTTTATTAGCCTTAAAAAATGTTACAAAGTATGATTGCTATTTTTCTACCTGAATAGAGCTAAGTAGTTTTCTTAACTCCTTTATGCTTCAACATTATTCACTGCTTTCAGATTCCAGTACAGAACCTCTCTGCTGCCAATAACTTGAACATTCTATGGGCACGTTATTTCTTAGTCCAGGTCTAGATTCCTTCCTTAAAGGTAAGATAAACTGAGGGACAAAAAGAATCTCACAAAAACATTATACAGTATTGATGGTGAACTTGGCACAAGTGATCTAATGCCAAGGAAAACTAGCTTGACAATAAAGCCAATGGAGGATTATGTGCCAGCCACATGAACCAAGCAGTACCTCCTAGATGTTCTCTTATGTAAGGATTGATCACTGACACGTGTTGGGAGTATGCAATCTGCTGTCAGAGCACAGCAAGTATGCACGTCTATAATGTGACAGATAAATAGTTGAACAGCCATTTCTTTTAAATGATCCTCATGTCAGATATAGTATCTTAAAGATATTTGGGGAAAATAATGCAGATTAAGAGTTCACTAATTTTTGGAGTAACTCTGACCAGCTGCTGTGCTACTCCATAGTGGTACCCAGAGGCAGGCTGCTGTGTACAAAGTGCTGGGTCTTTAGCAGGTTGGAGATGTGGGATTTGCTGATGCACTTTTTCTGTAGCTCATAGTATGGTACTTCCAAAACCTCATGGGAGAATCACGAGTTCCGGAGCTGGTAGCACACTTCTGAACATCTGAGCTTCAACATTTGTTGGACTTAATAATGTTTGTTGAGGTAAAACTAATGTAGTGTTCATTATGAATACTTTATTTTTCAAGGTTTATTTTATGTTTATTCATGTGTATGTATGTACCTGTGTGCATGTGTACAGGCATCTGCAGAGACCAGAAGACAAATTCTGACCCTTTAGAATTAGAGAAACAGGTGGCCATGAGCTATCTTAATTGGGTTATTGGGACCAAACTCTGCTCACCTGCTAGATCACTGGACACTCTTATTTCTGAGCCATTTTTCCAATCCCATCATTATTAATCTTTTAAATGAGGGTTTAATGATAGTATGCAATCTAAGACTGTACAACTGGCTGAAAACAATAGAACAATGCAAAAATTTTAAACAAAGGTCTGATAGAATAGGATTATATAAAGTGAGCCTTTCTCATAGTGGGGACATGATTTATTATGTTCAAAGGGGATGCTTTCTCAGAAAAATGATAGATCCTTTCTAAGAAATTCTGATGCATCAACACCCCAAACAGAGTATGAATGAAATGGAGACACCGAACTAGAAATTTCTAAGGCAATACTCATTTTCTGTATTAATTTACTTTATTTTTGAGTTCATAATATAATTACATTATTTCCTCCTCCCAAGTTCTTCCATATATACTTCTGTGCTCTTCCACCTTTATAGCTTTCCATTAGTTATGGTTGTGTGTGTGTGTATGCACGCGTGTGTGTGTGTGTGTGTGTGTGTGTGTGTGTATATATATGTAACTAACATATGTCCATATGTTTTATATCTATGTGTATAACTCTATATAAATTATAAAAATTATAAATTATATATACTTTATATATATTTATATAATATCCTCTGTCTTGACAATTTTCCTGCCACCTTCTGTGATATTCCCTGAGACTATGGTGTAGGAGTTGTTTGTAGATGGGTCCATTTGGACTAGGATCTACAATTCTGCATTTTGGTGGATGGTGGATTTCTCCAATGGTATGTTGCAAAGAGAAATCTCCTTTATGAGGAGTAAAGACTACACTTACCTGTGTGAAGAAGTACGAATATTTAGAGTGTAGTTATGGCTTATGGTCATTTAACAAAGAGACAATTTAAGTTCCTGTCCACGATTCATGACTTCTGCGGTCCTGGGTAGGTATGCAGTCCTGGGTAGGTATGCAGTCCTGGGTAGGTATACGGTCCTGGGTAGGTATGCAGTCCTGGGTAGGTATGCGGTCCTGGGTAGGTATGCGGTCCTGGGTAG
>JADRCD010238680.1:19445-46093 GCA_019843815.1 Montemys delectorum
TGGGTAGGTATGCGGTCCTGGGTAGGTATGCGGTCCTGGGTAGGTATACAGCAGTACCAGGCATGGTTTTCCTCTTGATGATACTCTACCCAAATCCAACTAGAGCGCTGCTGCTTACCATTGAGAGATGCATGCCACATTTTTAAAATTTACGTTTTGAGATTTTCATGTATTTCATTTTGATTATATTCACCCCTTAAACTTCTCTCAGTTCTACCTTCCTGTTTATACCTGTACCACTGTATCCCTATGTTCTTGAAAGCATATTTTCCTTCCTCACTGAATTATCCAAGAATCACCCTATGAACAGATTCCAAGTGACAGAGTTTGTCATTGCTGTGGGATGGAGACATGCTGATGGTTATTGCAAGGCTGAATTCTGACATAGAAACATGAAGACTTTCACCAGGGACTATTATGAGCACTAGTTATTTTGATCTCATTAATGGTCTGTACAAATGTAGGTGAATATTGTCCCTGATCATGGTACTGTAACTCTGAACTAATCCTATGAGGTTTACCTCACAGGTACAAGCCCTTTAGTAGCAATAAATGGTGACAATAGGGTATTCTAGATGGACTCTTTAAAAAAAAAATTCAGATTTAAATGTTTGAACATATATATGAACACTTCATGGATCTATCCACCAAGTACAAACCAAATGCCCAAAAGAAACACTGTGAGCTTAACAGCATCAGTCAGCACAGCAGCTGCTACCCGACCCAGGATGCATTATTTCTGGTGACGTCTACTTTGATAGAACCTACCAGATGCTTCATGGTGGGTTTCCCATAGCCTGCCATGGGCAAGCCTGCTTTTTCTCTAGAAAATTTCTAAACTGTCAGTTAATAAACACTTTCTTTTCCATGCTAAAATATCTGGACTCCCGAGGATTCTCTGAACAACAATGCCTAGATAGCAGTTACTTAGATCGATACATGCGAACAGGAACTTAGCAGTGCTACTGGGTTAATTCTGGCCTTCCAAAGCTATGTGTATGTCAGATCACTGGAATCCATTCAATTTGAGTTTATCTCAGAGTACCTGTATGGAGCCTAAACTCAGTGACAACTGTCCTTAGACAGATTCTATCAGGCATGAACACATTCTGAAGATGCAAGTTATGAAATAATGACTATAATTAGTATCGTTCTATCACATAATTGAAATTTGATAAGACAGTAAATCTTAGTTAACCCACTCTCAAACAAATCTATGGGTAGGTATGTTAATTAATGAATGTGTTCATTAGTTTTTAATCATTGTTTTATATTGAATAGATATATCAAAACACTACATTTAATAATTTAGGTATATGCAGTTTTATTTGTTAATTATAATTTGATAATGCTGGGAAAGAAACAGGGAAAGTATAGCATAGAATTTGACTGGATCACACAGCAGTGAGATACAAGTAAACTCTTGGATCTAGTGAACACAGGTAGTTCAAATTTAGGTGAGGAGGGACCCCATAGAGCCCCAAGAACAGCATTCTAATACCTTGGTTTCAAGTGTCTAGACTCCAGACTATGGGGATAAACATTTCTGTTGTTTTAAGCCAAAAGATACTAAGAACTTCTTGTGGTAAACATAGAAGCTTAATGTTTCTACTGACAGCATCAGGCTGTGTTGTATATATGAATAAATTCTCTAAAAGAGTGTTATGTCAAGTTTTATGTTAACTTGACACAAGCTAGAGTCATTGGGAAGAGGGAGCCCCAGTTGAGGAAATGCTCCCGAAGGATACGACTGTGGGAAAGCCTGTAGGGCATTTTCTTAATTAGTGATTGATGTGGGAGAGCCCAGACCACTGTGAATAGGGCCACCTTGGACAGGAAGTCTTGGGTTTTATATGAAAGCAGGCTAAGCATGCAATGGGGAGCAAGCCAGTAAATAGGACCCTTTCATGGCCTTTGGTTTCTCCTTTGTTTGACTTCCTGTCCAGTTTTCCTTTCATGATAGACTACAATTATAAGCCAAATAAATCCTTTCTTATTCAACTTGATTTTTGGTCATGGTATTTTATCACAACAATAGAAAGCCAAACTAAGACAGGTACCATGGAATGAACTGTAGTTCCTGGTTGTATCTTAGACGACTGGAAAGCAAAGTTAACTTTCAATAGGGAGAACTTGATGCAACTTACCTTCTTTATTTGTATGTTTGTTTTCTTGCCATTAGTAGAAACATTTGTACACACTATTTATTATACAGTGGTGAATGAATTAAGAGAGATAAAATAAAAAGAGCGTCAGTTAGAACATATATACACACTATTATACAGTTGTGAATGAATTAAAAGAGATAAGTCAACTAAAATAAAAAGAGCTTTAGTTAGAACAATAGGAAGGGGCTTTGAAAGATGATGTTCCTCACTCTTTTGGTTTGCTTGTTTGTTCGTTTAACCTGCCTTGCAGATTTTTCAGTATGCTTCTTGTGGGCAAGTTGTTGGTCTAGGCATAGTGGATAAGCAGTGAGCAAAGCAAAAAAGAAATATGTGCCATGTGGTTCTTACATTAAAGTGGAAGTAAATACCATAATGGCCTGAGTAAAGTGTGAACTATGGGTTTAGACTTTCTTGGGAAACAACCTTAATTACTGGAAGTTGTCCAGCCAACTATCAGAAGCACTGAGTCAACAACTGAAAACCAGCTGGCCTCTGGTCTCAAAGACAGTAATATAACTGAGAGGCAGAGTAGATCCATGAAAACCTTTTCTTGAAGATTTATTATTATTATTGTTGTTGTTCTTGTTGTTGCTGCTGCTGTTAATTATTTTTTAATTTACATTTCAAATGTTGTCCCTGTTCCCTGTCTCTCCTCCACCAACCCTCCACCCCATTCCTTTTCGCTTTGCCTCTAAGAGGGTGCTCCCCCACCCACTCCCACCTCACCCCTCTAGTATCTCCCTTATGTAGGGCCAAACGCCTGCCCTCCCATTGATGCCCAATAAGGGAGTCCTCTGCTACACATGTAGCAAGAGCCATGGGCTGACTCATGTATGGTATTTGGTTGGTGGTTTAGTCCCTGGGAGCTCTGAGGTTTCTGGTTAGTTGATATTGTGGTTCTTCCTACGAGGTTGTGAAAAGGAGTAACTAAAGCTTGGGACCTGTGCTGGCCAGGTAGAAGAATTATAAGCCTGAAAATCCAGCACAAGCTTGCCCACATAGGCCTGGGAATGAGCAAGCAAGCTGTTGAATATTCTGGGAACTAGCAGGCCAAGAAGAGATAGATAGGACATGTCTGAGTGGGCTCAGGCAAGCAGGGACCTGTCTGGGCAAGATGACCCAACTGAATGATGAGGTATGGTTGGAGGCCAGCCAGATGCCCTACTGCCTCAATACCACCCTTAGTAATTTCCCTATGCTCTGATCTGCATGTATTCTAGCTGGATTTGAATTAGCCAATTATGTATTGCTATGCTAATTCCTTTGTTCCCCTAGACCTCCTTCCTATAAAAACCCCTAACCCCTGAGCCTTGAGGTGGATCCCTCTGTCTCCTGCGTGAGATATGGGTCCACCCGGAGCTCCGATATTAAAATTACCTTGTGTGTTTACATCAAGATGGTCTCTCGTGTTTCCTTGGGTGCACATTCTCCTGGGACTTGAGCGAGGGTCTCCCTACGGGGGTCTTTCAGTTGCAATTCCTTTTAGCTCCTTCAGTCCTTTCCCTAACCCTTCTATTGAGGTTCCCCGGGCTCAGTCCAATGGTTGGCTATGAGTATCTGTCTTAGTCAGGTGCTGGCAGAGCCTCTTGGAGGGTAGTTACACCAGGTCCCTGTCTGCAAGCACTTCTTGGCATCAACAATAGTGTCAGGGTTTGGTGTCTGCAGGTGGGATGAATCCTAAGGTGGGGCGGTCTCTGGATGACCTTTCCTTCTTGAAAACAATTTAATTATCCCAACTACGTTCTGGATCACATTTTCTATTGACTGTAATTTGCTTCATTTAATACAATATTGCAGGAAAATGAAAACCATATGTGGAATGGTAGAAAATGAGACTTTAGAAGAGACAACATGGATCAGAGACCTACTGTGAA
The DNA here is from genome assembly GCA_019843815.1 of Montemys delectorum. Taxonomy (NCBI): domain Eukaryota; kingdom Metazoa; phylum Chordata; class Mammalia; order Rodentia; family Muridae; genus Montemys; species Montemys delectorum. Next base: position 23,488 of record JADRCD010238680.1, read on the forward strand.
TGCCTCAGCAAATAAAGATATTTTGCACATAGATTGAACTGCAGTCCCATGGCCTAAGGCTAGATAATATAACTACTACAATACTGTCAAATTCTAGAAGCCAGTATTTCATTTTCTGCCTCAGTTCAGTTCTATATGTAAACATATTAGTTATTTTTCTGTTGCTGTGATAAAATATCATGACCAAAGGCAACTTATGGGAAATGGTTTATTGTGACCTACTCTTCCAGCAGTTAGGAGTCCTCTGTGCTGGGACAGCATGGTAGCAAACGGCGCACAGTGTAGCAGGAGCAGGTAACTGAGAAACCACATGTTTATCTACAAACATCAAGAGAACATAAACTAAATGTGAAGCCAAGATAGGAACTCTCAAAGACTGCCATCAAGGTTGTACTTCTCCATGACCTTTCCACCAAAAACTGGGGGCTATGTGTACAAATATCTGAGCTACAATGAACATTTCCTTCATAATCCACCACAATATATATGTATTATATACATATACATATGTGTGTGTATATACAAGTTTCTTTTAAAATATACTTTGAATATCACAAATGACTCGAAGTTTTTTTCCAACACCAATCCCCATGGACACATAATTACAGGGTTTACCTGAGGTTCCTCCCATTCTCTATCCCTGTGTCTTCGGGGATGTTAGATCACCTCAAATTGAAAGGGGGTTCTAATTAGCACATTGATTCTTTGTTTAGGATAACACATTTTAGTTTTCTTGAGCAAGCAATTAAAATAATGTCATGTTTCTGGGAGAAGAAAAAACTATATAATTAGCTGGCTTTACAAAGAAAGTTGTAGGGAGATGTCCTGAAAGTAAGGTAAAAATCAATAAAGAGACTTTGTATCCACTGAAATGAGCAACAGAAATGCTAAATATGTGCAAATAAACTGTACTGAACCAGGAGCATAGCAAGTTACATTTAGACAGCCTAGATCCTAGGTGTAGAGGCTAGAGTCACACCTAACAGGCTGTACTCCAAATTGTAGCTAAAGGAATAAGATGGCTGTGAAAACAAATTTCCTAGTCATTGGGATCAATTTTACGGATGATGGTGAATGAGTAATCATAGCCAGCCGCATGTTTATGAGAGGAGGGCCTCAGCTCTCTTACTAAGTTTAACGTAAGCAACCCATCATTAGCTTAGTGGACACTAACTAGGTGGCTCTTCTCCCCTTGAAGCTCTTCTATGACTTGTCTTTTTGAATTATAGTTTTAATTAACTTGTTGATGATCGGGTTTATCAGATTTCATCTTAAATCCTTAGTTTGGGTTCACTCCCTGACTTTTCCCTTTGCCTCTGTTTCCAGCCTAGCTCGACCTTTTATCTAACATTATACCTCTGTATCCTATGACGTGTTGTATCATCTCCTCTAATTTTATTTTATTTGGGTTGCAAGAAAGCAAAGATTCCCATACATTTTCCTCATGTACATTTAATTTTGGTTAGTTTTTCAATTCCCCATGTCAGTAACTCCATTACCAACTTAAACCTTTTTACTTCCAGTATTCCTTTTCATGTTCATAGAACCTATGTTCAAGTATTACTCCTCCCCTAAATGCATCCCCCTCACCTATGGTCCATTTGTACTGGCATGGATTTCATGTGTATCTAGGTTAAAAACACGCAATGAGTGATTTGAATCTAGAGCACACATATAAAAGGACATAAAAGAGGAACTGGACAACCTCACTCTATATAGTTTTTTGTTTGCTTGTTTTGTATTTTCCAAGTTATACCAATGTACAAGCTAATGAGGATCCTCCTAATGGAGGATTTCTGTAAGAGGAAAGCATTTCTTTTATTCTCCAGAGAATGTCATCTCTCTGTCTCTGTATGTGCTTGCATCATTCCAGTGCTTTTTGTTGTTGTTGTTGTTTTGGTTTGGTTTGGTTTGGTTTAGTTTGGTTTGATTTTCTTTCTTTTTCTTTTCTTTCATTTTTTTTTTGTTGTTGTTTTTTGTTTTGTTTTGTTTTTGTAATTTTATAAACAGTATGACTTCACAGTTGAACTTCTACTTTGAACTCAGTACAGACTGTTCAACTCATTTTTAACATCAGTCAAATGGCTGTCTAGGCTGCCTTATACATACGAGTAATTTGGACTATTTCTTCAAAAGAGAAAAAGGTAAAAATATTTAAGGGTCCAACAAAGACTACAACAGGATAGTATCTTTCCAATCTGGAAAAATTCTGGTAAAGCAACAACAAAGGTCTATTTGAGGAATTCTGTTTGAATGCAGCCCTGCAAGCCTCTCTTTTATGCATGCAAGATCAGTTTAAATTTGTACATACCATAGGTTTAATAAACAGGTTATGACTGCATATGTTTAACATACCTTCCCCAAATTGCAAGCCATTCCAATGGCCTGTCTCCTTATACAGATGTTTCTAAACTATCCCATTCTTCTTAATTACGTGATCTCAAAGGATGACACCGGTAGACAGGCAGCCCACAAACCTATAGCATTTATAAAGAACCTCCTTTCCTCAGGGCCTTCTTTATAAATGTTAAGACCATTATAACAAGCAGAATTTCTTTCCCCTCCAGTCATGACCTGGTTATATAAGATAAATTCAAAATTCACTGGCAAGCACCTTAAGGCCATATCTCTATGTTTTCCCTATCATAAGACTTTGTGAGCTGGAAGAGTCAATCCTTTAAAAGCTTACTAACTTGAAAACCCAGTAGGCACCTGGAATATATCTAGTTTTTAGCCAAAGAGCTTGAGAATGACTGAGATAGGAATCGAATGCACTTAACCTCGTCATTACTGCCCATAGCCCATATTTCCTACAACCTGACCCAGGGCCTTATTGAGGCAAGAGAACAAGCACAAACATGTCTAGAATAGTTATTGTACTTCTCACAGGCAATTTGGTCCTCATGGTCACAGACTCTCAAAGTGAGGCCTTCTGTTTGAACTAGAAGCATCGGCTCTCCTGCCACCTGTGCTCTGATGAAGCTATATACTTTAACAAGCCCATAAGGTGGAAATATAGATCCCTTTGGGTATTTAGACCAGTAGTATTTTCATGTAAACCCAGGAGTACTTTACAACATTAAAGGGCAAGTTACTAACCTAGCTTCAATAATGTCTCAGAATTGTGGTTTTTAATGACCTCATGATGAAGGAGTGATATTCTGAAGTCTGAGGAGCTGCCTATGTACATTTGGGAATATATAAAATCTCTTTCAATGCATTTTATAAAAAAAAAAAGCCAATGAAAACCACAAGTTTCTCCATAAGAACTGATCATGCCTGGGGCTGGCAATGCAGGAAGGAATGGGTGTTAGAGAAATCGAGACTCTTACAGATTTAATGGTACCTACCCAGTCTGTTTGTTCTTCACCATCCAGTTTGTCACACAGAGTTTGCTGTTCAGTGTTCTTCACAGCAAAACATAAAAATAGCCATCTAAAACAAACATAAACAGACAAAACCCACCATGCACACACACACACACACACAAAAAACCACTAGCCTAAATTTAAGGCAATCTACCAAGAACTTTCCCACTGTATGTAAATATATTCTAGGGAAACATTATTTAGAATTCAAACCTAACTCATGCATTTGGCGTCCATGCCTGCTGCCACAACTACATCTTTCTCATATAATTATCTCTGCATAATGCAGGGCTCAGGATTTACTTCGAAGTCTGTGCATTCATCTTAGCTTTCTTTTAATTCAAGAATTTAAGCTCATTAGAAGAACTCTTTAAATTTTTTTTTCAGAGAATCTGTTCAAAATGTACTCAATGGCAGTGGTGTATGTATGTTTCATTTTAAGAAATCTAAGTTCTCAAGACAAATTAACATAAAGTAAGATTCAATCAAGTAACATTGAGGAGGAAAGAGATCATGTTCATATGGTTGTGAGTTTACAGACACATTTCCTGGGATGCTACAATTTGAGAACACATACGGTCCCAGCTTCAAATGCAAGTAAAGTGGAAATACTAGTTGACATAGATTTGTATTAGAAACTAGAAAATTCAGATTCTAATCACATAAATTTCTACATAGTCATTTATATGGAAATATTATATAACATGCGTGTGTATGTTTTAACTGTATATATTCTTCTTTTCTGACGTTTATCTCTTCACTGATAGGCTGGCATTGATCCCATGTCAAGCTCAATCTCATTTCTGCCAGACCACATCAACTCACTCATTCTGAACTGGCTGTGCTAAAGCGAGTACATGCAATTGTCCATAGATGGAAGAACTCACATCCACAATCCTTTCTCCATTAATGGTCAGCTAGTCTCTGTCTTTCTGTGTTTTTACATGTAGAGTGGACACTGGGCAAGACTTGACTTATAAACTAATCCCCTGAATTACTTCTAAAACAAAGACATGACATTCTTGAAGGAACACCTAGTAAAATTACTAGTCTGCAAAGTGGTGGGTTGTACTTAGACCATGGGCAAGTGGCTAACCTAGTGAAGCGAGGTTAGTAGCTTTTCCTACTTTTCTCGTGTGTATGTCTCTCCCAAAGGGAGATTTAAATTGACATTATCTTCTGCTACTCAGACTTGAAGAACATTGACTTGTAATCTTTCCCTTTGGTTTTCTAACTGACCTCGGGGCTCAGTTCAGAATCTTTTTCCCAAAGAGAACACTCCCACAGCATATTCTGTAGCCGGCTCTACTGGAGCGTAAGTCAGATGTGATTCCTAGAACCATCAGGGAGAAGCTAACAGTCAAGAAAAACACTACTTCTGGGGCTGGCCTCTGAGCCTGTCATCTTGTTCCCTTAGCCCTGCACAAACCAAGAAATGGTTCATAAACCTGTGTCTGAGCTCCAGGGAAACCAAGGAACCTGCTTTTTGCACCGGATGTTATCCCTGCTGTTTCTATTCACAATCTGCTTCTGAGCAGACCAAAGAAAATACAGGATGTGGCTGTGCTCGGGCTCAATTATACATTCAAATTGCCTGTATTTAAAAAACGCTAAAAACGGTAATGACTTAATTAAGATGGTAGCTTTATGGTATTCTTCTCCTCACAGCCTAATTTCAAATCCTTTCGTTCTACTCAGAAGTGTGGCGATTGGGCTGCAAAGTGGTGAAGTCTAAGATAGGAAAGGAGAGAAGTGGGTCCTGCAAGGATCAAATTTCGAACCCTTTTTAGATCATAAAACAAGGTTTTGGGGGAGGAGCAGGAATTAATTTAGATTCCAGGAAGAATAGAGTGAGTTCTTATGTGGTAAAGGCAGCCCTAAGTCCAACAACCAAAAACCGTCTTTCAAAGAGGAGAAATTCAGAAAACCAGACTATTCTGTGAAGCAGCAGTATGGCCTGGTGGTGAGCTTGTCCAAAAGGCATCCTTCCTTTCCTGGATCTCTGTGTCCATGTGATTTGTAGCTATGCACTCTACTGTCTTTAAATGGCCCTTTTGTCTCCACATGAGTGTTTGGTTCAGCTGATAGGTAAACACAGGCCTTACGGATAGGGTTTATTGAGCTTCAAGCATTCTTTATAGGAATATTATTTGTTGGATGTTTGTAAAAATCTGTTGTTTGGGCCTCTGTGGGGGTCTTTATGTATTTTTTTATGTATTTCAAAAGTTAAATTTTTGAGAAATTTACTTCTGAGCTGGAGAGATGACTCATCAGTTAAAACTTGCTTCTTGCTTATAGAGATCCCTGGTTCTGTGCCCATCACGTACATGGTACCCACAGCCTTATTAATTCCAGTTACAAGGGATCCTTCATCATCTCCTGACCTGTTTGGACACCTGCCTTGCATGCAGGTGGAATGCTCATACACATAAAAAATAAGAAGAAAAATGAATCTTTTAAAGAGAATTAAAATTACTCCTCACCAAATGAATCCTGTCTTAATAATAATATAATTTTAAGCCAGTAATTTCATTTTTCCCATGTTAAACTTGCACCATAATATTAAGCTTCATCTCACAAATTTGCCAGGACTTAACAAAATCGTATATAGTAGATAGTTAACCTTTGTGCCTGATTCTTCACCACTCACAAACATTAGTTGATAATACCAATGGTGGTTCGTATTATTGCATGACTCTTCTCTCCTGTAAAGCTTAAAGTTATGGTAACACCTGTCAATGATATATGTGGTCCTGTAACAGATAAAGACATAATTGAAAAAGGCATCTTTGCTCTTCTGGGTTACACAGGGGTGACTCTTAACTAAGTCTCACAAACTTATACTTATTTGGCATTCTGGTGTCAGTCGTTTCAACTCTCTTTAGTAACTGTTAGAATTAGTCTTTTGAGAATTAAGCAAAAAGAGTTTATTTTTTCAGTTTTTGAAGGCAACATGTTGTCTGACTTTAAATTACAGGTGAAACATAGAGTGCTATGGCAACCATCCAAAATTTGGCAGCTACACCAACTTTCTGTTTTAAATTCATTTTCTGTGAAGTCAAAACTCATCTTTCACATTTGAAAGCATGGGAAGTAATTAGCTGAGACAGCAGAGAGCAGAAAGGAGGAGGAGGCCCCTTGTGGCCAAAATGAGGCTTCTCCTTCTCAGGCTTTTAATGCTACATGAAAGGCATTAATCCACACTTTCATATCCTATTAGGTGAATAGAAATGTCTGGAGGTAATGTGAATACCTGACTGTGTAAGTGACATTCCCAAGCACCATATTGGAACTCTCTAGCTGTGTAAATTAGGCAGCATCAGGAATTGACAGCCAAGCTTGTATCCTTTGAGACTGATAAGTTGGGAAGAGCACACACAAAAGTTAGTCCGAAGCACCACCAGGGGAACCTCAGAAGGACATGACAGTTAGTTCCTTTTCTCCACCTTGCTACCTGTCATGTCATAGGCTGGTGACTTCTTGGCAGCAGCTTTATGTAAAGATGAAATCAGGTTTCCTAGATGCCCCACAAGCACCATTAGAACAAGTTGGACTGCTGTGAATAGAAGTCGGGATCGGACTGTAGAAGGCGAAGAGAAAAGTCTTCCTCCTCAGAAAGGCTTCATGGTGCTTCTGAGAATGGCAGCACAGGTTTCAAGGGACTCTGTATTTTATTTACAGTAACTAAATCGTAGAACCAGCTAAGATGTCCATCAACAAAGGGATGCATAAAGATAATGTGATGTACAAACAGAGGGTCGGGGTTTTTTAGCCAGAAAGAGAACAAGCTCAAGCCATTTGCATAATAAATAGATCAATTGAGATAATCATATTGAATAAATTATGTTTATGGAAAAAATACACATCTTCTGTTTCCTTTGTGGTTCATGGATTTTATTATATATATAATATATATATATATTATATATATATATATATATATGACATAGAAGTAGAAGCAATAATTTCTAGGGAAGCAATGAAGACCAACAGAAAGGAGGTGAGGAGAATGGGGGAAGATAGACTATGGAGGATGTTTCTAAGTTTGGTACCTTCTTGTATGAAATACTCTTGTATAACATAGTCTCATGTATAATGAATACACACAAATGAAATTTTTAAAAGAATGCTCTTTCAATGGAAGTTTGTATAGATGATATAAATTATTTTACATTTATCTATCCGTGTGTGTGTGTGTGTCTGCTTTGATGTACATTTGTAGGTCACCAGACAACTCTGTGAACTGGCTCTCTCCTTCTACCATGTTGGTGATGGGGGAGAACTCAAATTCTCTGCCATGGTGGCAAGAGTCTTGTGTCTTTTCCTATTCCTATGAAACAATACTGTGACAGAAGCAGCTTTAAAAGGCAATTACAGTCCATTATTTTAGCAAAGTTAAGGCAACTTGAAATTGTTGTTCACATCTATATTTAAGAGTAAGAGAAAGGAAGAACAAATGCTTTGTTGAGATCATTTTGACAGTTCTTAAATGACCAGGATCCAAACCTAGAGAGTGATTCTGCATACTTTTAAATTGAGTTCTCTCACATCAATAATGAAATCAAGACAACCAACTACCTACATGGCTACAGGCCAACGCGATGAAGACAGTCCCTCATTGGGGACTCTTCACAGATGGTTTTAAATTTTATCATTGTGACAACTCAAACTAATAAAAATAACCCACTAGGACATCTCCTTGACCCTACTTTGCTGATTTTAATACAGGAAAGACTAAGTCACATCAAATATAAATTGTTCAAAACAAAACTCAAACCTCTAAAATAGAAAAATCAAAACCAAACAAAAGCAAAAACCCTATGTCTCTGCTGTGTTCTTTTCTTCACAACAGAGTAATTGTTGCTTATGAATCTGACTTATGTTGAATGAGAAAGAGCTGCAGTTCTTTGTTCAAGCCATGCTCTGCCTCTTTGTGCCCTTCTCGACTTGGTTTGCCCTGTGGGGCTGTATCACATTAAAGCTCATACTAAATCCACTTCTGCTCAGCTTTACTTAAAACAAAGAGCTATTTTTCATTATTTTCCCAGGAGACTCAGTTAGGAGCCTATCATATTCATTGCCTGCCCTGTTTTTCTTTCTTTATTGAAAACTTTCTCATTAAAGGACTGCTTTCTTCAATATGTATATTTGGTGATATGAATATATGTCAATTCCTTTGAAAGCGGATTCATCCACTTCATAAAGATTTGGTTGACCTCTATTGACAAGACCAGTGTACTTCCTTCACAAAGTCAAACCTGTTTTGTTTTCTGTTGTTTTTGTTTTTGTTTTTAATTAGGTATTTTCTTTATTTACATGTACATTTTCCCTTTCCCAGGTTCCTCTCCAAAACAAACAAACAAACAAACAAACAAAAACAAGAATAAACCCCTTTTGCCTCCCCCTTCCCCATGCCTGTCACCCCACCCTCTCCTACTAATTGGCGCTGGCATTCCCCTACACTGGGGCACAAAACCTTCACAAGGCCGAGGTCCTTTACTCCTATTGATGATCAAATTTGCAATCCTCTACTATATACCTGCTGCCAGTACATTCAATCCCACCCTGTATAGTCCTTGACTGGTGGTTGGGTCCCTGGAAGCTCTGAGGGTACTAGTTAGTAATTGTTGTTCGTCCTAAGGGGCTGCAAACCCTTCAGCTCCATAGAACCTTTCTCTAACTCCTTCATTGAGGACTGTGTACTCAGTTCAATGAATGGCTGTGAGCCTCTACATCTGTATTAGTCAGGTATTGTCAGAGCCTCTTAGGAGATAGCTATATGCTTGTCCTTCCTTCCATCTCTGCTCCATAGTTAATCTCTGCCACTCCTTCTGTGGGTGTTTGATTCCCCTTTTTAAGAAGGAATGAAATGTCCACCTTCGTTTTTATGATTCAAGTTGCTTTCTTAAAGTGTCATTTGATTTTTTTAATGTTAGCTATTTATCTTGCTATATAAATCAATTTTTCTACTCTTCTCCCTGTCAATACTGCTACTTTCCAATTCCTTCCATGTATGCCAGGTAAATGGTTAAAGCAATGTGGCCACAGGTAGAGATGTATCAGATGTCTCCTGCTGTGGCAAAGAAGATGAACACAAGTAATGAATGAATAATAGCCTGGCACTGAGGTCAATATTTACCTCATGCTGCAATATATCTTACTCCTTACAAAAACTATCAAAAATTAGCTCTCAATAATTCCCATGGGTATTCTAGAATAGGTTCCTTATAATGATTCAGAAATGTTTCAAAGAGAAGTTATTCCTTATACTAAGATAAAGATCTCCCTGATTTCTAAGCTTTAATTTACATGAGAATCATCTGGAGTATACTTAACAAAGTATGGCTACTTGAATTCCAGTCATAGAGATTCTGGTAAAGTCTAGTTGGCTCTAATTCAGACAAACTGAACACTCTACTTTGAGAAAAATGTTCATCATGTTTAGGAAGTACTCACCTAAGTAAACAATCAAACAAATGATTGACATATACGTAGAAACAGTGGTATTCAAAAGCAAACGTGCATAGGACTAAAATGAGGCATTAACTTGCTTGAATTTTCCTCCCAGTTGTGATATCCAAAAAATAGCTAAGTTTGGTCTCTTATATTTGATATAGTACACAGTAAGAACATGGCTTAATGGCACAATTTACCAGTGAAAATTGCTAAATAAAAACAAACAAACAAAACCTTTTAAAAACTCAATTGTTCACACCAGGAGACTCAGCATTCTAATACAAATGAAAACTAAACAAAATCAAAGCACCATCTCACAGAATTAATATAGTACTTAAAAAATACTAAAGTGCTGGCAAACCTATGGGATAGTGATCAAAATATTTTAATATAAGTATTTACAGAAAGCTTTATATATATTGCAATAAGACATTGCTTTAGTGGGCTGGGATTCCTCTCATCAATCATTAATGAAGACAGTATCTAACAGATATCACTATAGGCCAATATAGTTTTGGCAATTCCTCATTTAAAATACCTTTAGAGATCTCTAGGCTATATCAGGTTTATACATGAAGCTCATTAGGACATATGTGTGTCCTTATCAATGGAATATTTAAATTTAAATAGAATAATTATTCGTTTTCATATTCTAGACTGTTCAAACATATGACTACTATTAACAATATGTAGGAGAAACATAACTGCAAAATATACACAAACAAATTCACTTTGTACTATTTTCTTCCTTAAAATCAGGGAATCATAAGATACTTTACTCTTAATTATTCTAGGAACCTTGTTTTTCTTGGTTGCTTTGTGCTCTATCTATCTATCTATCTATCTATCTATCTATCTATCTATCTATCTCTCTCTATATATATCTTTCCATCTGTTTCTTTCTGTATGTTTTTGATGGGAATTAATTGTCATATGATTATAAAAACTTCAAGTATTTTAGAGAAAACCTCTTTTATTTTTAGCACTGACATAACCAAACCACAAAATTTAGTTAGTAGTTTCTAGGAACACTTTTAAATTTGTTAAGTCTACTTCATCTGAAATGCCACTGGAAGAAATATATTTCTAGTTATATTTCTCTATTTCAACTTAGGTATTCATTGCTTATACCAGACATTGCCTTGATCTCATATATACTTACAACCCAAAAGTATGGTTATATACTTTAAGTTATATTAAACTGCTTTTTTATTGCTTTTAATTAACTATTTGTGTTAAACTTGTTTGTGGCTCCCCTAGATTTATAAGCCTATTAACATTCAGTGGATATTTCCGACAATGAACAGTCTTCCTACACATCAAGTTTTATGTGTAGGATTCTTGAGGATTCATCAGGATTCTTGAGAAAATGCATATTCTTAGTTGGACATGGTGATACATGCTAGTAATTCCAGCATTCAGCAGGCCAGATCAGGAGGATCAACTTGGGCTAACCCTTGAGACCTTGAATATAAAGAGAGGGAGGGTGGGAGAGAATGAGAGAAGGAGGTAGAGAGGGAGGGGGAGGGAGGGAGAGAGAGATACAGAGAGACAGAGAGACAGACAGAGAAAGGGAGGAAGACAAAAAGCATGCTTTTATTCAGTGAGTAGTAATAGAGTTCCTAAATTTGTAAGGAGCTTCTGTGCATATGGCCAGTGCCTCCTGCTTGTCTATTAAGCAAAAGGTCGGCACTGTACATTTGAGTCTCACTAAATGTTACATTCTATTATTGATGACATTTCCAGATAGATACCCTTTATACTCAACTGCATGTATTTTATTAGAGTGGAGCTGTCCTTCACAAACTCTCATTGGTAATGATGAAAACACTCTCGACATCAGCCCCTGTAGTTATTAAAATACCTTTCTAATGTCCAAAAATTCAATCCCAGGAAATCATGCTACAATCATGATCTGATTCGAACAAGTGTCAGCATGTGACAAGGACTGGATCACTGTTTTCTTTCAGGTCTTTCAAAGGCTATACTGGATGCTGTTTGCTGTTATTTTGTGTACAGTTACTTTAGGAACTGTTCAACAAGCATAGATAATATTTAATTCACCATAAGAGAAGGGCCGGAAAACAATTCAGTGACGGGTCCTAGCTTCTCAACTGAAGAGTTTCTGATGACATATAACAGAATTTTGCCCTTAAATTCTAAATATCTCTTTCTAAATGGTTCAAATAATAATTACGACTTTTCAAAAGACTGGAGTAAGTTTCTTGTTTGTTTTTAATGCTGTGATATATATCATTCCTTGGTTGCTTTTCTAGCATTACTTATGAACATCAAATGTCTTAATACCGTCGTAGGCAAATGGTGGGTATTGAATACACCCACTGGTAGATTTTCAATTTTCTGTTTATTACATTTGTAAATGAGTTAGGATGTGGAAGGGACTTGAGAATACTATTAATCTACTTAAAATCACCAAACATAAGACTTGTACATTCAATTTTATGTAGTTCCTAAAGTTTAAATTTCAAAAATGATCATGGTTCTATGGCCTAGTGCATGCCAACTGAAAAAGCTTGGTCATATTTCTATGGGAGACGAAATGGAAGCATTTATTGTTTGTGACTCAAAACTCTCCATGCACCAACTCAACTATCCACCCACTTGAAAACAACGAAAATTTTGACTGGCCTAAAGCACTGATGTGCACGTACCTCGTAAGTTCCTGGATGAGGAATGAATTATGGAGGCGATACCAGAGTGAGCATGAAAATTACTTGTGGTAGCTGCAAATCACAATAGTATTACTTCCTTTGTTTCTGCCAAATTTCTGCCAATATGTTTAGCTTGATTTAAAGGAAATAAGATGAAAATGGAAAATGTTCAAATCATAGCTATTAACTACTGAGAACTAAATTTAAAAGATTTCCTAATTAAAATGTCACAGTATACTAAATATAATACTTGAATGATGAGGCAGCGTGAGATTTCTATGTTATTATTTTTCCTTTTTATAGAAAGAAAAGTAGACTCCTTTCTCATACAATATAACTTGATTATGGTTTCCTTGCCCTGTTATATTCATTCCTACCTCCCCTCCAGTCTAGATCCTTTCATTTTCTGTCTCTCATTAGAAAAGAACAGATTCCTAAGACATAATAGTAAACCTTAATAAAGTAAAATATAATAAATTAAAACAAAAATTATCACATCAATACTGGACTGGATAGACCAGTAGAAGGATAGGCACCCATGACAAGGCACAAGAATCAGAGATCTACTCATTTGCACACTCAAGAATCCCATAAGAACACTAAAACAGAAGGCATAGGATATCTGCAGAGGACCTGGTACAGACCTGGGCAAACCCTGTTCATGTTGCTTCAGGTTTTGTGAGCTCATATGAGATCTGATCATGTTGGTTTAGAAGGTCTTTTTTCTTGGGGTGTCCTCTAACCCTTCTATCTCTTGCATTCTCTTTGCTCATCCAAGGAGTGATGGACATGGGCTCTAGCTTGGAAAATAAGCCTTAAGTCAAATGAGTTATTGGTTGTTTGCTCCCATAGCGTTTTTGCTGGCATTGCCTTAGCACCTCTTGCAGATAAGAAAGCTTTGTAGTTCAAAGGGTTTATATCTGTTTTGGTGTTTAAGTTTCCTTTTTGGAAGCAGGCAGAATACCTTCCTGTACTAAAGATGCTAGAACATAGGAATGAAGATCTGTATAGACAACAGCTCAATTTCTTTGTGTTCAATAAGTTGTGTAGGTGTTTTCAGCAATGGGAACATGCTGTCAGCTTGTGAAGAGCAACCTATGGGTTCAGCAACACTCTGGATTGTTTGGGGGTCAACAACCCTTCTAGATGTAACTCTATCCTGATAGTGGAAGGTCCATTTGGTGGCAAGAAATGGCAGCTGGGACTCTGTCTTTCCCATTATTTCGTGAATTCTTTTAGAGAGTATGTATATGTATATATGGGCATATGGAGGTTTCTGCTTTCTTTGGTCTACATACTTAATTTTAGCTGACTCTCCTCAGTCTCTTTTTCAATGCCCTTTATCCTCTTTTTCTCCCCCATCCACACTTATTAATCACCATTCAAGCCTTCACTCAAATCCATTTATAATGAGATCTTTGTTTCCTCTAGTCCCTTACTTTATACATACCTTCTATAGTTCTAGGTATTGTAGCTTGGTTATTATTGTTGTAACAGCTAATATCCACATATAAGCAAATACATACCATATTTTGTCTTTCTAGGTCTGGCATACCTCATTCAGGATATTTTTTTTCTACTTCTACCAATTTGCCCAAAATTTTCATAATGTCATTTAACAGCTCAGTAATATTCCACTATGTTGATTTTTTTCTTTATCTATTCTGCAGTTGAGGGACATCCAAGTTGCTTACTATTTCTGGCTCTTATCAATACAGCACCAATAATCAAAACTGAACAAGTGTCTTTGTGGTAGTATGAAATATCTTTTGAGATTTCTTTACAATAGCCTACTTGTTAAAGTATGAGTAGTAGAGAAGGGTTAACTAGTAAAAATTTATGTCAGGTACTTCTAATTATAAATCCAGTAGAGTTACACTTGGAATGGCTTTTAGTGATAAAACACATTAGTAATGTCTCATATGTTGTATAGAGCCATAGCATGGGGTTTAAGAATAACCTAGAAGCATAATAAATAAGTTGTGGATTTATTTATTTGGCATGAACTGATTGTTGTCTTGTTAGGAAGCATATATCAGCAAATATGACAGAAGAAATGATCTGTTCTTAAATCTACATAAATGCACATAAAAATTGACAAGAAATATGTGTTAAATAAATGAAGAACTGGAGAGATAGATCTATGGGGAAAGCACTTGCATCAGGATCACAAGAAGGAGATCCTGAGTTCAAATACCCAGGAGTTATATTAAAAACCATACATGTCAGCACGTATCAGGAACCCATTTGCTCCAATCAAGAGGTCGTAAGGAGAAACAGGAAAATCTCTAGAATCTTTCTAGCCAACAAGATTGAAATTTGCAGAAGCATACTCTGCATACACCATAGCATGTGCCCTCTCACACTCATATGGATGTATTTGCACAGAAATGCGTGCATACACAGCATACACAAACGTCATCAATTACCTTACTATAGATATGAGAAATTGGGAGGCACTCAAGGTCAGAGTAGAGTAGGAGGAAAGAAAATTGTTCATGAGATTGATAGAGATGAAGTGGATTACAGAAGCAGTACATCAAGTAATCCTCATTGAGTAGAGGTATTTTGTTAAAATTCTGGAAAACATGAGAATGATCCCCATAGCTATCAGGGACATGCACTTTTGGTTTTCTGTGCAAAGCCTTAATGCTGCTTGCCGCACTCAAACGATTTCAGAATAGTACATCTAGCATGGAGGGGAAAGGTATTAAAGTTACAAAGTGTGTACATATGAAATTAAACAAGGTGCTGATGTTGTTAGAGAGCATAGTAAAGGTTTTGGGTACTTAACATAGGGTCATGTTTTGACGTTTGGTTTCCCTGTCTTTGTACATCTCCTCTAAGGATTCATTCTAATATAACTGATAATCTTCAAGTCTTGCCATTTCTCTATGCTATACCTTTCATATTCCTTCAGGTAAATCTCAAATTTACACTTTGGTTCAACACAATTCATATTAATTTTGATAGCAGATTTGCTAAAAAGCATAGGCTTATTGTTGCTTCTTAAATTAAATCAGAACTCTCTATCTTATTGAGTTTTTTCCATGTCTACTTCAATTTGATAATTTCTGGTGCACTTTTAAATCATCTTCTCTGACTTCTATGTCTTTGTTTCTATCATCCAAACATAAACTGTTTTTGCATTTCTCTTGCCAACTATATATCCGTTTTTCAGTTCTTTCAAAATATCAGTCATTTTATCATTGCCCCTGAATGTAGCAACAAATGGCTTCTTACTTTTTCAAATACTCAGCATTTTAATTCCCATAAGATCTTGCCTGTACTGTTAAATATTAATAATGAGTGGGCTCAGCATACATTGGACAGTAATGTGTGTCTTATTCATGTTTTAATTTCTCCAAAGAAGAAGGAAAATATCAGTATACTGAAAAATAGCAAGAGAAACAAGTTTTAGTGTTCTGTATGTAAGCATTAGGTTGGAAATTTTAGCATTATTGACACAAAACCATGTGGAACGGCCAGCCTTTTCTTCATCATGACCCATGGGCACTTAACTTCCTGATTATAAATACCTTTGGTGTTCTGTGACTTTCCATGTTTCAAGTCCAAGACAAGGAATGTGGGATTAATTTAGGAATCCATCATATTTTTAAAGCTATGACAACTAGTTATGTCATAAATACAGCAGATCACCCAGCAGCATAAATAATGGACACTCTGCTTTGGGGCCATAAAAATGATTCATGCTGTGAATTGTTCCACGTTGATCTTTCCAGCCTGCCTTTGTGGCTGGGAATGGTACTTAAAGTACCACGTGTTTAAAAACAGATTTCAGACAGTCAAGCATTTCATTTGCAAATGAAAAGGAAAGGCATGTAATCACAGTAAATTTCATCCCACACAGAGGTCTTCTTATTCGGATCCATTTTAGTTATTGAAGAATTCTAAGGACACTTGGATGAAGAGGATGAGTTAAACCCCTTGTGAATTAATTTAATTTTAAATAATAAAAAATCTATTTGTTAAATTTCTTTGGCCTGGATGTTATAGGTCAGTGGCTCTCAATCTTCCAAATGTTCTGACCTGTTAATACAGTTTTTCATATTGTGGTGATCCTCAGCCATAAAGGGAACATGACCTACTAATTGAATACCTCCTTTTTTCTAACTTATTAGAAACAAATACATACATTTTAACTGAGGTCTGCAATCTTCAAAATAGGTTTTTATTTTAAATCTGGTCCAAGGGAATTTCATCCTGAGAAAATGCCTCCTGAGCCCCTTCTGACTTGTTATTTGTCTCATTTCTGTTCTATTATATACAGAACTACAGACTGCAGGGGAAATTAGCCTGCTGGACTCCAGATACACCTTCTCTGATGAGCATTTTACCAATGTCTTTAGCATTCACTGACATAAAATTTTACCCACTTTATAGATAAACAGAGTGGAGTTCAAAGAAGCAACATAATTTTTCTAAGATTAGATCCAATAAGAAGAAAACTTAAATCTCAGTCAGTCTGAATCTGAGGTTTATTGTAAGGAAAAATTGTCTCTGCAAAGTCTTTAACCTTCAAGTAACTCTAGCAAGAGTCATTTAAAGGGCTTCTCCTGTTCTGGAGTGAATAGTGACTGGTGACTGCCATCCTAAGTCACAGTGAGTTGAGATTTGATGCAGAGACAAGTGTTAGGACTGGCCAAATGGCTTCATCAGCACCAGATCCCTAGTCAATTTCTGCTGCAGTACAAACCTGTTCTTCCACTGCTGCTCAGATCAGCTCATGCAGAAAAGATAATTCTTGGTAGACCCATTCCCATGAAAAGAAAATGGAATTTAGAATAATACTTAGCTTTCTTGAACTGAAATCATTTGGGGATCTTCCACTGATCATGATTCTGACTTTGAGAAGATTCCATAGCTAGTCCTGAGAGGCATTTTCTTGGTTGTCTTTTCTACTGAATTTTGTTATAGTTTCCGTGCTTAAGGAGAAACAGAGCCAGTGTTTCTATCTTTAGACCTCTATTCATTTCATGTCTGTTTTAGGCATCATAGCATACTTTTGTTCACTCAATGTGTTCACACATATCTTCCTAAAGTTTATGCTGTCCTTCTAGCCTCCAGAATATTTGATTATCATTAAAGTTACTCATGAATATTTCTTCTAAAAAAAATGTCCCTGAAGCCCCAAAAGTGCTTGATATACTAACAAGGATAGACTACGTAGTTAGAGGAGAAAATATTCCAAATATCTGCAAAAGCATGTTTCCAAGGTTATTCCATTGATTTAGCCCAATTCAAAACAAAAAGGGAAATAGATAAAAATGAATGTAACTAACTTTTATGTTTACGGTACTCTGGGCACAAGCTTGATAATTGCCATAAAGTAGATATCACGTATTCTTTCCAAATTTTGCACTATTTTTCACTTTCCTTTTAAAAACAATAAACAAAACCTATTGAACTTTACTATTTGAATCAAATAGCTAAATCATGGATATATAACATTTTCCCCCCTGAAAAGAGACAAAGAGTAAACAATATATTAACAGATAAGAGTAAAAGTCTCTATCAATAACAGGGAGTAAGAAAACAGTTGGGCATTGGTGGCTTCCAATAAAATGTTGTTTACAAAGCAATGTCATGGGTTGCATTTGGCCTATAGGTCATATCTGGTGAACATACTTTCCCACAAGTGACCAACTGAGTTTCTTGACTAGAACCAACAGCTTCTGAGTTCCTGGAAGATATTTTACATTCTCCAAACATTCCATGCCCAGCACCCATTCTTGGAAGCCTTTTTCACCCATAAAAAAAAAAAAGCACAGATTTCTCATTTCTAAAATAAAAACAATCTGAGAAGACTTACATAACTGAAGATTGATGGTGGAGCAAAACCAAAAAAAAAAAAAAATCAGTCAGTAAGTACAATAAAAATTATGCCCCTCTGTTGCTAAAGTTTGACATTCTCTGCTGTTTCTCTGCCTCTGTTTCTCAGACTATATGATATCATTCTTGCTTAACCACAGTGCATGAAGTTCAATATCTAGACACATTTCTCTTTGATGAACTAGATAATTTGAGAAGCAAGTGGACAAATGGCCTGATTGACAACTGTTGTTGAGCAGGTGATCCTCTGTATGCTCACACATTTAATTGTGGTTATCACATCCTAACTGGGGAAGATGGTCTATTGCCAAAGAGCCTGGGACAGTATTGTTTTACTAAAAAGAAAAAAAATCACCTTTCAAAAATCGAAAAGCAGTCATTTTTTTGTTGCGGCATCTGAAGTTCAATATCATGGCATTTTGTACAATCTAATACAGTTTGGGTAGTCAGTCACTACTTCTCAATTGAGTCATACAATCTGGCGTGTAAGACATGCTAAACCTCTGTTTTTAGAAATAAGCACATTAAGGCATAGGAATACATGGAAACTCAGAAACAAGTCTATGTGAGATGAATGTGAGGACAAGAGAAGAAGAGGTTTGAAAACTGAAGGGTATTCACAGCACTTCATAAACTCAACTTCAGTCTGTCTCCATGTCTAGATTGTCTTTTCATGTCTAGATGCTAGTAACTAGAGCCTAGTAACTGATGAAACAATTTCAATAAATTTGTATGATCCTCTCCAATGCCTAATTAAGCTGTGCATAAGAAAGGCACTAGTTGGTCCAAGTAATTATTGTGGTTTAGTCTGTTTGGTGGTTACTGTTTTTGCTACACACAGACACAGACACAGACCACAGCTGCTAATATCAAACTTGTCTTCCAGTCCAGACTTTCTGGTTCCAATTTGTAAGGTCTAATTAGAAACAATAACCTTCTCTTCCAAAGGGATTTCCTCTACACACCAGAGACTGAGTAGGAACAACCTACTTGACTGGTTTTGTAACTCTACAAGAGTCTAGGGAGTTAACTCCTCAAACACACTGTATCAGTGTGTGATTAAAGTATTTCCCAGACTTGTTCACACTCCCAAGCAGTGACAGAAATGAGATGCTGTTGCCTTCTCTGGCCTTGAGCCCACATCCATTTTCATCAGTAGGATGTGGAAGAAAATCCAGCATTTCTTGATAAGGGAGATTTAAAGAATGCCCTTGCAATGTGAGAATGCTGACTGTCATAAAGCATTGTCTTATTTAAGACACATATGAGCAGCTTAAAGCATCCAAGTTCTGTAAGCGGAAAACAAAAAATATCAATTCATGAGAAATGTAGGTTATTAAAAGAAAATGAATTGCATATGGATTAAGGAACAAAAGCCATTTATTTGGGAAGTGATCAGAGTTTAAAAGACACAAATCTGTCATATGCTCTAGTCTTATAGATTTCAAACAAGTATTAAATGCAAAACCCGTAAATGAGTAAGGGGATTACCTCAGCTTTTTTTTTTTCAAAAATTTGGATTGGTACAGACAAGCTTGCAGAAATTCTAGTTCAAAAGGAACTGCTGATCTTAAATATATATGCATAAATTATATTTTTTGAAAATAAGGGAAGAAAAGAACAGAACAAATGGATTTTGGAGACATGAGAGGTGAGATGACCCTGTGGCTCTTTGTAAGGCTAGAGTGTTCCCCTCTAATAAATGTGACAGTTCTCAGCAGTTAGCTATAGGATGTTATAAGTTCAGTCATTTAGTTGGATGTAAATGTGGCTGAAACTTTGTCTCTCTTGTCTTCTCAAGCTACTTAGCATTTTGGTGTGAACAAGTCTGCCTTTATTTCTTGAATTTGATTTTTTTCCTCTAAACTAAATGCCATTGAATGAGTTCCTACTATAGGGATGGACCAATTTAGACAATAAACTTCCCATTATATGTTTAATTTAGTGAAGTATGTTCACCTCTTGAGAAGGCAGCCAATAGAAGATGGATGACTTGAAGAATTACTCTATAAAACAGGAAATTTGTTCCCCCTTCTAAGAAGTACTGAAGTACCCACACTTTGATCTTACTTCTTCTTGAGCTACGGAGACAAAGAGTGGAGCAGAGACTGAAGGGAAGGCCATCCATAGACTGCCCCACCTGGGGACCCATCCCATATACACCAAAACCAGACACTATTGTGGATGCCAAGAAGTACATGTTGACAGGAGCCTGATATGGCTGTCTTCTAAGAGACTCTGCCAGACCCTGACAAATACAGAGGCAATGCTCACAGCCTACCATTGGACTGAGCATGGGGTCTCCAATGGAGGAGTTAGAGAAAGGACTGAAGGAGATGTAGGGGTTTGTAACCCCATAGGAAGAACAACAATAGGAACCAACCAGACCCCCGAGAGTTCCCAGGGACTAAACTACCAGCCAAAGAGTACACATGGAGGGACCCAAGGCTCCAGCTGCATATGTAGTAGAGGATGGCCTTGTTGGGCATCGATGGGAGGAGGAGAGGCCCTCGATCCTGTAAAGGCTCAGTGACCCAGTATAGGGGAAATGGAGGCAGGAGTGGGTGGATGGGGGAACATCCTCATAGAAGCAGTGGGAGGGGGATGGAATAGGGAGCTTCGGGTGGGGGGGGACCAGGAAAGGGGATAGCACTTGAAATGTAAATTAAAAATATCCAATAAAAAAGCATGAATCAGAAAAAAAGTACAGGAGATTTGGAGGGGTCTTCTCTTGTCCCTTTTGATCCTTACTCATGCAAACGCTTTTCTCTACTAAAGATACTCCAGCTATTGTTCTCTGTGACTTAAGTACTTGTTTCGTATAGTTGAGTATCTATGTATTACAAAAGATCTTAAATTTTGGTATCCTGAAGTTGCTTCATTGCCATTCTTTTGTTTGTTTGTTTGTTTGGTTGGTTGGTTGGTTGGTTTTTCAAGACAGAGTTTCTCTGTGTAGCCCTGGTTGTTCTGGAACTCACTCTGTAGACCAGGCTGGACTCAGACTCAGAAATCTGCCTGCCTCTGCCTCCCAAGTGCTGGGATTAAAGGCGTGCGCCACCACTGCTTCGTTGCCATTCTTAAATGGTTTTCATTGTGTCCTCTATTGCTGTATATCATCTTTGAATAATATTTATATCTAAAGCAGCTCACTTGAAAACAGATCTAAAATACAACTTAAACTACGCTTTTAAATAATACCAATGAAAACTATCTTAACTTCAAAAACACTCACCTGGATACAAACATTTTTAAAAGGCTCCTGAGCTCCCCTCCACAATTATTTCACATGTCATTAATTTTCCTCACAGGAGTTAAATGTGAAAAAGTAAATAAACTCTATAGTTTGGATGCTGATTTCCTACAAAGTATTTTGATATTTCCCATAGTGTTGCAAAGGTAAAAATACAAATGTTCTTATTATAAAGGAGAGAAGGGAGGATGTCTGGGACAACAACAACTTCTTTTCTTCCAAAAGAACAAAGTTATGAAACCACAGACATTGATTGGTATGCAGGCTACTCCTGAACTCTGTCCTACAGAGTACTGGCTTACTTTAACTTAAACCGTTCTCTATTAGAAAAACGTAATGGGTCAATTAACAACTTTGTACTCCAGATTAAATAACAATAAAATCCATTGATATTGATGTTTAAGATTGTAATTTACTAATAAAAGGAAGAGAAAAATAAACATGGCACCAATAAGTAACATAAAAATGAAATTTTTTATTGACCCATAACTTTGCCAACCTCATGAGATACTATAATAAATCCTTTATTTAGAATGCCCCACATATAATTAGATGGGGTAGAAAGAACAGTTACTGTAATAATTAAAACCAGTTACCTTTACTTAAGGATCTAAACCAAGCATTATCTACTATTCTTACATACTCTAATTTCCATGAATCTAACATCCTTGAAAATTCCATACCAAGCAAAGGACACATAGTTAACCCACAGAACAGGAGAAGGAAATTAGAACTGGATGCTTGGTGTCTTTCTCTCTCCAAAGCAGCAGACTGTAGGCTGAGTATCAGGGAAAATAATTGGACTTTCCTCTTCTGTAATTAATTAGGGTTTTCAGAGTCCCAGAAGTTCAAATGAGAGAGAATTCGAGCTGTCACTGGCAATATTTTTTAACTAAAAAGTATAAATCTTGGCCTCAATGTGACAAGCTGGCACATAGGGTTTAATCTGCTTATTTTAGGCCGCCCCATGCTTTCCAATAATTATTGATTTTTGGTAAACAAACAAA
>JADRCD010238684.1:5408-63089 GCA_019843815.1 Montemys delectorum
AGAGAGAGAGAGAGAGAGAGAGAGAGAGAGAGAGAGAGAGAGAGAGAACGAACATGAACACACACTGAGGTCCTAAGGTACATTCCAAGGGTACACTTTCAATAACTTCATTTCCTCTAATTAGTCCCCCACCTTTAAATATCCTATTATCTCCCAGTGGTGATGTTTGTGGAGTAAGATTTTTAAAAAAAAAAAAAAATATTTATTATTATAAATGAGTACACTGTAGCTGTCTTCAGACCACCAGAAGAGGGCGTCAGATTTCATTATGGGTGGTTGTGAACCACCATGTGGTTGCTGAGATTTGAACTCACAACCCTCAGAAGAGCAATCGGTGCTCTTACCTGCTGAGCCATCTCACCAGACGAGTAAGATTTTTTTAAAAATTTTTTTTATCAATTCTTTGAGAAATTCAGACTTTGTGTTTTGATCATATCTTTTGTACACACTTAACTCTGTGTTCTCATTGTTTTTAACCTATTGAGTCCAACTTGTGCTGCCTAGAAACTCTTAGTGTATGCCTATCAACTGGAGCATGATCAATCTCCCAGAAGTCACCTCCTTAAAGAAAACCACCTCTCTGTCTTTTAGCAACTATCAGTTGCCAATAGTTCAGCATCCTGGGATCCAATTCTATGCCCTACCTCCTCCCTCCATTCTGGATTTCGTCTGGCCTGACTTCGTATGGGTCTTGTGAGTACTGTCACAACTGCTGTGAGTTCATATGTGAACCTGCCTTGTGTCTTAAAAACACTGGTTTACTGTGGTCATCCACCACTTCTGGCTCTTAAAATCTTTTTCTTGGGTCCTCTTCCTTGATGATTTATGAGCCCTGGAAAGAGAAAGTGTCCCATTAGGGTTAAATATTAGCTGTAGTCTCTTATTTTCTATATTTTAATCAATTGTATGCCTCTTTGTTAGTTGTCACTTATTGAAAACAAACAAGCAAGCAAACAAACAAACCCAGCCAATCACCCAACCAACTAAAACACTTCACTGTTTCAGAGATGTATCAATCTTGGATGTAAAGATACAACATTAGGAGTTGGTTTGATACTGTCTCTGGTAGGGTAAGCTTTTGACACATGGGCTTTGGTGGACACCGATGTCTAAATGACAATTATACCAACTAAATGTTAATTACTTTAAAACTTGTCCTTCTAGTCTCTGATCCTCTAGTTTTTATTGTTATGTGTCCAGGTGTTCAGCAACCAGTGTTGTCCCTCTGTGCCAACAGCACAAGCCAAATACTTCCAAGATTAAGTTAACAATAGTTCTTTCTACATTTTGCGCTTTCACTGGCACCACTAGCATCTGTTTAATTACTCCATATAGAAAACTGAAGACTTGGGGGCTTTTGACTCCTAGTCGATTTTTAAGACAACTTGAGCAGTACCTATTTGGCAAAGCACATAGTGATTGTTCTCTTTCGGGCTCTTAGAGAATTCAACATATCTTCATCACTACTCGGCTTTCTTTGTTTTTTAGTTATTTCATTAATCTACAAAATAATTGAGAGAAATGACCATCTCTTATGTATTTGGTTTATAACTCAGTATCAGCATGTCCATATGCAGGAAATGCTTTGAGATCAATACAAATGAGAAGCAAGGAATGGAGCTGTAGTTCAGGGATAGAAGCACTTGTTTAACCTATGCAACCCCCAGCACCTGCAAAAATTACACAGAAGAGGAAGAGAGAGAGGTCATGGGGAGGAAGGAGGAGAAGGTGAAGGGTAGGGGTAAGGAGGTGGAAGAAAAAAAAAGAAAGAAAACAAAGAGTTTCCCATGATGTACATTGAACATTGCATCCTGAAAGATGAGTGGCCCATGTTTGTGTGGCTTGACTCAATGAATTTACTAATATAAAACTATTTTTAAAGCAAGGCGTTAGTGCTGATTCTCTGTCACTCAGCGGGAAGGGAATGGCAACTGTGTACTAATAGCCTATTTTCCATGGGTCCTTTATAAACTTGAAAATCTTCCTCTCCAGAGGAAAGAAAAAGTTCTATTAAGTTAAACATTTTTTTTTGTTTTAAAAAAATCATGTTTTGAAATAAGATAATTAATAATTCACGGTATCTTGTGGCAATTTGTGTTAAAAACGAGTATGAAATTCCTGAGTTCTGTGAAAGCACAAGGAGCAAGTGTAGTAATACTGTATTCATTATTTAAGACAAAAGCACTTTTAAGATGGGGATTGGTAGAAAAGGAATGAGAACATGTTCTTAGTCTTCACCTCTTGCAGTGGTGTTTGTATTTTCTAAAGCTCATATGGAAGTTTAATTCCCAAAATGCTCTTAACGACATTTGAAGGTCACACTTTTGGAGGTAGTTAGGACCAGATAGGCAGCAAGGATGGGGCTCTCATGATTGTATTAGTAGCCTTCTAAGAAAACAAAAAAGACAAAGTTAGCAAGCTTTCACTATCTCATAATGGTGAATGCCTTGCCCCCTTGGGGGTCTACAAAGAGTCCCCACCAGCAGAAAGGTCCTTGCTTCCTATCATTTTCTGATTTTGAATTTTGCATCCTATTGAATCACGAGACCAAAACATTTTGATCTCTGATACATTACTCATTATGTGATGTTCAATCAAAGAACAAAAACAGACAAAGATTCCAGCCAATCTCTTTTGAAGGATTATAGTCAGGTTTTCTGAATTTTGTAGACCTGTGATTCTCAACTCTCCTAATGCTGTGCCCGTTTGATATGGTTCCTCATGTTGTGGTCATCCTGAACCATACAATTATTTTTGTTGTTACTTCATAACTGTAGTTTTGCTATCATTATGAATTGTAATGTAAAGACTTTTGAAATAGAGGTTTGCTAAAGGGGTTGTAACCCACAGGTTGAGAATCACTGTTGCAGACAAATAAACTGGCATCTTGCATTGCTTCCTCTCTTCATGGAATTGGGTGGGGGAAGAGTGTTTTCCTCTATTCTCTGATTCCTTCACATGAAATGATAGTTTAAAATAAAGTGCTAAGATAAACTCTGTCCTACTCTATTGGACAGGCATAGAAGCCTGTTTGTCCCAGTGACATCATGAGAGCAGAGCACAGTCCAGTGACTCTAAGGAGACCAACCTAACTTCTCTGAAGCATAAAGCCAGAGAGCTAGCTTTAGCTTAGAAAATCTGAAAGGCAAGAGGCCATGTTGAGTGCTCGTGAAGATATCAGTGGAAGAAGGCTATCGTGCGAGTGTCCGATCAGCTAGAGTTTGGAAATAAAGAAGTGTTGCTTTCTAGTGAGCAGAGAGTATAGTAAGGAAGAAGTTCAGAAGTGCTTTGGAAGGGCCCTATCTTAGACACTCGCTGCCTGTACATGGTACCCTACTGAAGTGGAATGGAGTGTGACAAAAGTGTGAGGTGAATCAACAGCTGGGTAAATTCAAGAAAAGCAGGTAGTATATGTGATAGCGATGCTTCTGCTTTGTGGGATTTACATATCTATCCGCCCACAAGGTACACACGTGTCAAAATGAAAATATCTCAAAAATCAATAAGTAAAAACCTGCTTTTAATCTCTCTTCATTGTGTCCTGGTACAAGTCAAAGATACAGGCTTTATTTTATGGTAACTCCTAAAACAATGGTAAGCTGGCATGAATACGAATGATGGATCATTTGATAAGGCTGTTTGTTGCCAAGCAAAGCAATCTGAGTTTGATTTTTGGGCTCACAAAGTGGAAGGAGAGAACCAACTTCCACTGAATGCATGCATGGGAGCATATACATACACACACACACACACACACACACACACACACACACACACATCACTCACACTCACATATATACAGATACCCACTCACACTCACACATACTCACATACACATGCACACACCCCACTCACACACACACATACACACACATACACACCACTCACACTCATACACACACTTGCACACACACATACTGCTCACAGTAAACAAATAAATGTAAAAAAAGAATAACAAATTAGATAATATGGGGTAAATGGAATAATATAAAATGTTCAACTAGAAAATAATTAGGCAACAAATAAGAGCAAAGGAGGATAAACCCTGAGGACAGAAGAGAAAACATACAACAATATAATAAGTTTGGACTCACAGCTATCTATAAGTGCACTCAATGAAAATATTATTCCTACTAAAAGAATAATTTCAAATTGGAATTACAAAAAAACTTTACCTGTGACCAAGGAGATGCCTCAGTGGGCAAAGAGCTCATTGCACAAACATGAGAACATTAGTTCAGATCTCCAGCACTAATGTAAAAGCCAGATGAAGTAATCAACATCTCTGTCTGTAACCACAGATAACCACAGGGCTGGGTGGAGACAGGTAAGTAGATCTTAGGGACTTACTGTCCAGACAGTCTAGTCAACCAGAAAGCTCCACACTGAGGGCAGAGACCCTGTAGCAAAATACGAGATGAAGCTAAGTAGAAGAAGGTATTCACCACAAACTTCTGTCCTCCATACACGTATGCACAGACAGAACCATACATCCAAATAATGTGCCAAATAGGAATACATCATGCTTGTACATTCACATTTTATTTAATGGGCAGAGAAAAAGGTAGTTAAAGATATAGACTTGAGCAATGTATTTAATATACTTGACGTAACCAACATGCTTAGGACATTGCTCCCTTCAACTGTCTTCAACTGTCTAAAACAAGCACCAACCAACTTCAGATATCCAGTTCCTACAGGACATACTCACCCCACTCACACTCACTTGATCATAATCAAAGGTGGAGTATGTCAGGGCATGCTCTCTAACCATAGTGTAATGAATAGAAAAACTAATCATGAAATGATAACTAGAAGCTTCCCTAAGTGTTTTGAAAATAAGTAATCAGTGTAATGAGGTAGACCATGGCTAATGATAGTATCACACTTGAAATTAGAATTCAGAATTCAGAAGAAGAGGGAGCATGCTGCTGACAGGAAAACCACCATTCAAAGGAGAGAGAATGGGGTCTTCCCTGCTCATTCCCTTTGTGTTGGTGCTTGAAGAAATTTGCCAGTGTGACTCAGAAATGCAATGGTGGGGCTTTTAAGTTTTTTTTTTAAATGTGTAGTGCATTATTCTTATAGTCAAATGACTGAGTTAGAATGGCTTTCTGGAACAATTACAAACACTGAACTGTCAGGGCTTAGCCAGATATTTCTATCACCCGAAATGGCCAAGTCTCTCTTTTCTCAACTTGGGAAGTCTTACTCTTGTCTGGCAGATGTTCTGAATTTCAGGGAGGCACGTCATAAAAAAAAAAAGTATTTAACCAAGAGTAGTATGAAGTAATTGAGAATCCCACTCTCTGTTCCTTTGAATATAATGGAAAGGGAAAGATAAACAAGGGACAAACTAGGTGTTTTTGTTCTACATCAGAACAAAGATGAACCTTTAATGAAGACAAGTTATTGTTTTTCATGTGTAAATTTTCAAGAGATTATTTCTTGGTAGGAAGTATTACATTATTAACTAATAATAATGATGTTGTTAAATCATGAAATGGAGAGTGGTGCTCTTTGGTTCATCCTCCATCTCTCTGTGGAAGATGATGGGTCACCAATGTCAATAGAATTAAAAAGCCTGACACATTAGGGACCTTAAAGGGCTCATGAGGCCAGACATTATGCTATAGCATTATCTACTGCACTCTGAGGCCAGCATCTTCCATTGCATGTTATCACAAATTGAGTGCCACAGATTAATCACAAGAGCTAATTTTAGTGAATTAAGAAGCCTGTTTATTCCTCTCATTACTCATAACTTTAACCTCTAAGGCAAACTCAAGACCATCCTCTAAGAACTCTGCGGGCTTCCACTGGAAATGTAAAATTCTTCCTTGATATTGGAATGAAGGGACTGAGTTTGTTATAGCAAGCCCATAAAACAAACTTCATTCTTTCTCAAGTAATTGGCTTCCTGCTGTCAGGCACTCTGAAGAGAGGTCTGACAAGCCTTTGAATTGGTGTGTTAGTCCCTTGCTTGTGTGTCTCTCAGCATGCTCTGTTTATTTTCCCTTCTGTTGGCACACCCTTCACTTGGTAAAGACGAGTTTGGATTTTCAGTGTCGTTTTGTACAGACTTATTAGTGATTTGTAGCTGTTTAGAGTTCTCATGCCTCAACGACTGTTCAGTTCTTGCATAGGGAAGGACATGTGGACTTAGAAGATTTTGAAGTTCTGAGTGGCCCCAGCTGGCCCGGGGACTTTGACCTTTTCCAGATCTGGTGTTCCTATGTTTTCTCTGACAGACTCACTTGGTGTTTATAAGAGGGAGAAAGTAGTTTTATTTTCAGCATCTTGCCCTTTAGTCCATTTTAGAGTGCCATTGCAAAATTTTCCTTTCAGAGGATAGCTCAAATCTGCCCTAAGAGATTACATTGGGGAAAAGATATCCCAGATCTCAAAGTCCTGGAACCAAAGTGGTTCAGGGGCACAGATTAATAGGTAACTAAATCAGAACAGAAACATTTCTGAAGGTGGCTGACATGCAAAAGCAATAATAGAGGTGCTGAAATTCCCCAATGCCTGGGCTTACTTGATGGGGTCAGGCTGAAGTGAGGAGAATTCAGAAATGCCACTTTGGGACTGTCATTAACTCCCTCCTCATTTTTTCCCATCAATACCATGAAAAGAATTGCAAGGAGGAAACAGGATCTTACAAAGTGTTTGGAGAATAAGAAGTAAGAATTTTAAGTATCTTTTAAATCCTATTTATGAACTGCAGAAGTTTCCTTTTGAAATATGTAACTGGAATGCACATTATTATTATTATTATTATTATTATTATTATTATTATTATTATTATTTTGTGAGAGTGAGCACAGGGCCAAATTGTAGCTCGAGGTAACCATAAACTTCTCATGATCCTCCTGCTTCAGTCGGAGATTACAGATGTGTAGCAGCAGGATCTTCCTGGAATATGGGGTGTGAAAGATATAAATTAAAGCAATAACTTAGGAGATGGTAGCCCAGGAGACAGGACTGAATCACACATGACCAAGTAGGATGTTTTAGTGAAAGCATTGCTCTCTAACTACTGAAATGACTGGACACCAAACTTACTTATGCAGCCCCCTTGTTCTTTGACTTAATTAAGGCAAGTCACCTGATCTTTATGTACTCATTTCTTTATGTGAAACCTCAAGTTAAAAGTTTGTGTTATGTCTGCAGCACTTATCAGACTTGGGTTAGTACGCTGCAAGTGCTAAGGGTTGATATCACTTGTGCTTGCCAGCCCTATGGTAGTGGAGACATAGTTTAAACAGCTACTAGTGGAGCAATACAAGGACAATATCATCTGTACCCGAGAAGAAGGAGGAGCCAGAGACTCAGACTTCCAGTGCAGAAGATGCACTATGATCATCAGCCCCTCTCGCAGATTTTGTGGGCTGTATCTTCTCTCATAAGCAAGGCACAGCACCACTGAAAAACTGCTGCAGGAACTCGGCAGATGTGTATAAATAAGGCTTGGGTATCCAACAAGATGCTTAAATAAATGTACTGGAATTTTATGGCACAGTTATGGTGACAGCACCAAGGGATCACATTTGTCAGTTGTCTTCCATGTTGACTTTGGCTATGGGACCTGTTTAAGCAATGGGACCCTAGCAAATGTGACAGAAGCAGTGGCTAAACAAATGCTTGCTCATAGGTTTGTCCTGTCTCCTGTTACTTTTGGAGCCTAGCTTTGGTGTGAAGAAACCCTCTGGCCTGTTGGCGACATGTGGCTCAACTGACAGTATATTCTACCAGACTTGTGAGGGAGCTTAGGCAAATAACTCCAGTCACATGGCAGACCCAAGATTAGACCAGAAAAGGTCCCATTCAGCTGAGCTCAGTCTTGACTGATTGCCTAGAGCCAGAGCAAGTCAAATGGTGGTTATTTAAGCTGCTAAATATTTGGGGTTAGTCTGATATATGCCACGATCTCTAGAGGGGAGGGGAAGTCTCAGAGGATGAGTACACTGAAGAGAAGGCAGAAGCAATCTGAACTTTCCTCCTTGAATATGGGACCTAACTCTTAGTCCGGTTTTTATAAACACATTGTTTGTTTCTGAGGGGATCCAGGAAGCAATACCATTTTTTGTTTTTTTAGTCAAAAATAATTTAATTTCAGGAAAAAGAAAAAGAAAAAAAAACACCTAGTTTGTCCTATTGACTCCACAGAGCATACGGCTGTTTTTCTGCCTAAAATTGTCTTTCAGAATGGAGCATTCAACAGTTAGCTCTTTTATGCTAATCAGTAGGTGGTCGCTAGAGAGAAGTGTTATGGGATGTTATGAGAATGATAAGCCGGGCAGTGGTGGCACACACCTTTAATCTCAGCAGTTGGGAGGCAGAGGCAGGCGGATTTCTGAGTTCGAGGCTAGCCTGGTCTACAGAGTGAGTTCCAGGACAGCCAGGGCTACACAGAGAAACTCTGTCTTGAAAAACAAAAAAACAAAAACCAAATAAACAAAAAAACCCAAACAACAAAAAAAAGAGAGAATGATAAAAGTTTGTGGATAAAAGGTGAGATTTAGAAGGACCAGTAAACACCAATCTTTTCAAAATGTCCATATATGAACTCCAACCATCTTACTTTCAGTATAACTCTAAGACAGTAAACAAAATTCACTTTATCATTGTCCTAAAGATGGATCCTTCCCTCTGGCTGCCACAAGTCATAGTTAATATAACACAAAGCCCTACAGACATGTGTGTTTTGTCATAAATGACTCTAAAACTGGGAAAAGATACGAGGCAACTGTTTTCTGGTATTAAACAAGATCAAACCTCAGGGGAAGAGAAAAATCTCTTCCAATGCTCAGATAAGTGTTGGCCCAGTTTTCTGCTGGAGCACAAGAAGCTGGAGCACACACACACAGTGGTCTGGCTTAGCTACTGTACTGGCAGGAGGCTTCACAGAACAGTTGTGTTTTGTTTGTTTGTCTCTCTCTTTGTTTTGACACAAGTTTTCACTATGTGATCCTGGCTCTCCTGAAACTCTTCATATAGATAGATCAGGTTGGCTTCAAATTTACAGAGGTCCTGCCTGCTTCTGCCTCCAGTGCTGGGATTAAAAGTGTGCCCCACCACCACTCCCACTGGCTCTGTGCTGGATTTGAGATAGGGAAAGAGAAGAATTTCTCTAAGTTTATGGCTAAGGTCTGGCTATACACATGTGTTGGACCAAGAGCTAGAATAGAAACACCAGAGACAAAGCATTACTCAAGGATGCTAGGGTCCTGACCCATTGTGACAAGAGAGTCCCTGTTACTACCATAAGCATTAATTTGAGGATCTATGAAGGTTATAAAATAGAACACTATGTCTTACAGTGAGACCTGCTAAATTTTAACACTGATAATGTCAAAGAAATGAAGACTGGATAAAATTGATAGGAGTAACAGGGCTTGGAGCTTCAGCCCACAGCTTAAAACCTATGCTGACATGTTCAGATTTAATAGCCAGTAATTACATTGTTGCCAAGGACATGAGGAAAGAATTATAAATAACATCTTTTGCTAACAGAAATGCCAAACCATCAATTTTTTTTTAACAAATCAAAGCCAGCTATATTAGCCAGCTATATTATAAAGAAGGTAGGAAATACATTATGTCCAGATGTGGTTGATCCTAAATCTACAAGAATGGCTTAACACCTATAAACCATGAAATTAATCTCTCTAACAAAGGAGAAAATGTATGTAATGATGCCAATGGATGCAGAGGAAAAATTGGCAATATTTAATGCTTGTATATGATAAAATTTCTCAGAAAATTAGGAATAGAAAAACTTTACAAATTAATAGAGTATTATATATTATATAACTATAATACTTATTGTAAATTATATATTATAAAATAGTTAATTGCAAAATACCAAATGGTTTTTCCTTAGTACAGGAAATATGAAAAAAAGTCTATTCACCACTTTATTCAATATTATATTAGTGGTACTAGCCAGTAAAATAAGTAAAGAGAAAAGAAAAAATTAATAAGAAATAAGATTATCTTTATTTGAAAATAACAGCTAGCTACATAGAAAAGCCCAGGAAGTCTATCAAATACAAAAAAAGAAATGACTATAATTATTGTACAAATTTAATACTTTTTGGCTATACTAATTACAAATAATAGAACTAGAGAGATATAAATCATGGAACTAGAGAGATAACTAAGCAATTAAGAGAATTTGCTGCTCTTTCAGAGGATCTCAATTTAGTTTACAGCACTCATGTAGGTCAGTTTACAACCATCTATAGCCCCAGCTCCTGGAGATCTAATGCCCTCTTCTGGACTCTGTGACCAAATCCTGCCCCAGCACACATACAAATAAAATACTGTATTTCTGGGTATTGTTGCAATAGACAGACACATATTGTTTATAGACAAATAACTATAAAACATGAATGATCAGTACCTAGTACAGTAATGAAACATAAAGTAGCTTTAAGTAAATATAATAAAATATAAAGTCTTGTGTGTTTAAAATAATAATCATCCCTGGGAGAAAATTTCAAAATTGCAAATGAGTAAAACTCTGCAACATGCTTTCAGATTAGCTGTTCCAAGACTGTTAAGTTGTTCATTTTCTCTAATTTGAAAGAGAGACTCAAGGCACTCTCAGCTCAAATCTCAGAGGCCATTTTTAGAGAAATTGAGAAGCCAATTCTAGCATTTATACAGAAATGTAAAAATAAAACAAAACCCATCTTATGTTTAGTGCAAAACATTTGCTGAAAAGGTTTAGATGGCATATATGATCTGGTTTCACAATTCATTGTAAACACAGTAGTCAGGACAGTATGGAATTATCAGAGAGGTAGGCAGATAGTGGAACAGAATAGATTTAGAAATAGAGCTACATGTACACAACCTATTTCAACAAATGCAACAATAGAATTTAACAGAAAAAGTGAACATTGTTTTCAAGGAGTAGAACCACAGCAGCTGGCTATCCATATGAGAAACAAAACAAACAAAGCAAACATTGACCCTTTACTAATACCACACAAAAAAAGTAATTTAAAATGGATCACAGATATAAAGGTCAAACCTCTATCTATCAAGTTTTGAGAAAATGAGTTATGTAAAAAAAAAAAATCTCTGTAAGATCAGGATAAAGAGGTATTACCTAGGTAGGACAGAAAAGCCATAAAATACCACCTTAAAGGGGAATAATTTGCATTTCATCAAAGTGAAGAACTTCTTCAACATACACTAACAAAAAACAAAAAGGTAATCTGTGGAGTGGGATGGAAGTTCACTCTGCATGTATATCTACAAAATACTTTACTATTAGAATATACAAGGAACACTTATGAAAGAGCAACCTGAATAATAAGAAAAATTATTAAAATAGGGAATAAACAACATTTCATAGAAGAAAATATACAAAAAACTCTTTGCAATTTAATAAAAAGATGAAAAGATGAATTCCTCAATGATTTTTTATGAATCACTCATGTTGGGTTGGAACTTCCTGGTTGTGCAGCTTCCAAAGAATCACTCATACTTGCTTGAGTGACCCCAATAAATTCACTGATGCACCACACTGGACTTAAGAGAATCCTTTCTTTGTGGTCGGTCAGTTTTGCAAATAGAAAAAAATATCACTCATTAAAATAAAAAACAAACAAATACTAAACATACATACATATGGAGGGGGAGGAAGAGGAAAGAAGAAGAAGAAGAAGAAGAAGAAGAAGAAGAAGAAGAAGAAGAAGAAGAAGAAGGAGGAGGAGGAGGAGGAGGAGGAGGAGGAGGAGGAGGAGGAGGAGAGGAGGAGGAGGAGAGCACATGAGGCCAAGAAAAGATGCTCAGCACTGTTAGTCATCAGGAGAATGAGCTATCATTTTACACATGTTACATTAATAGTAAGGTCTCTGAGTACTAAACATAGGTAATTGATATCAATGTCAAGAAGTTGGTAGTCTTGCTCACAGCTGCTGGAATTGTTTCTTGGGGAGAGATAAAGAAGTGACTATTTATCAAAGATAGAAAGGACACTACCAGGCCACAAAGAAGAGGTTCTATCAAGTCCAGTGTGTTGCACCAGTGAGCTTCTTGGGGTCAGTCACCCAAGTATGAGTGATTCATGAAACACCATTGAGGAATCTCCATCTCAGTCAATCATACATTTCCTTTATATTCTAGCAAGCCAAAACCAGTTGAGACGGGATGGAATCTCAAGTGAAGGTCTTTGACCTTTTCCATTCCGTGAGGAAATGTCAATGGTACTATTATAGCTACCTCTGTCCTAGCTTTCAGATATATTGTTCTGTTTATTCCATTGTCAAAGCTTTATGTCTATCACCACTGCTCTGGTTGATGATGATCAAACCACCTCTGGAGGAAATGCACCACAACAAATGTAAATGGCACAGCATTATGGGAAGTATTTTAACAGTTGCAAAAGTAAACATGTGATTGCTGTTTATGCTATCAATTACACTTGTGGGTATTATCCCCCATCTTTTTAAGACAAAAAGTATGTAAAGTGTGTATACTAATATTCATACTTACTCTATTCATAAGACCCCCAAATTGTAAATAACTCAAAGGTTCACACAACTATTCAAAGGTCATCACATTCATACAGCAAAATATTGCTCAACAATAATACAAACGACAAAGTAGGAGACATGAAATATCTAAACAGCGTAAAAGGGAGAAATGAAGGATTCACTCTATGGTTTCTTTTAAGTGAAATTTGAAAGCAGGCAAAAAAACTAATGAGGAGCGACAGAATTTAGAGTATGGCTGCCTAGACTGGGTTTGAATCAAAGTGGCACAAGGAGACTTTGTGTAAGACAATGGACGTACTCTGCATCTTGATCGAGATGGCAATTTCATGGGTGTATGCACTTTCCAAAAGTGAACTGTAAAGTTAAAAACTGTGTGTGTGTTTTATTATGTATTAAAGTTGATTAAAAAACTAATATCCTTTATTAATAAAGATTACAAAACAACAACGACAAAACTGAAGCTCTGAGGAATGCTGCACCAAATGGTTCTTTTTATTGGAGAAAAAAGGGCTTATTACTCGTCTCCAGGCAGTTATGGAGAATATAAAATACTGAATAGCAATATCATAAAATTGAAGAAGAGTGCAAGCTTCAATTCAAACACAACTATGATTAAACCTTTGCACATTAACAAATTTAAACTTCACAAAAGCAGGAGAGAGAGGCTTTAACAGCCTCATTTTTATATTAAGGAAAATGAGCCTCTGAGAGGTTAAATGGGCTGTTTAGAGTTATAGCAAAATGGAGGCTGGGATCCAAACCCAGTTACTTTTTACTAAATTCAAGGCTGTTCCTTTTCTACACACCCTCTTAAAATATTTTCAATAACCACAACAACAATGTCCTTTTCATAGTTGGATCTCAAACTGCATTTTCTTTGATGCTATTATATAGACAGAGAGTTTCTCTGTGGTCAGAGTTTTCTTCTGGAAATCTCAATCACCGGCTTTCCAGAGGTGCAGGGATCTTTATCTTCATCATGGGAGGTACAGAATCTTTGAACAGTTAAATTAAAAATTGAATCTCGCATTAGCATTTTTCTCTCCCCACCTGCATTCTGATGAGAAGAGAAACTGGCACAATATTTGTGGAGAGAAATTTAGCAATGCATATTAAAACTCTTAAAATTTGGCATATCCTTGGACTGAGCAATTTACCTTCTGGGAATTCATCCCAAAGAAATCATTGGGGATGTTTGTATAGATGTGTGTGCAACAGTGCTTATCACAGCATTATGAACAGGAACAAAACTGGGATGCAAGCCACTGTCTGGCTTAGAGACTGCTGTTTTTCTGTCTCTTCCTCCCTAAGAATAAGGATCCTGGTTTGTGGATGTATATGTGGTCCCTGAGTAAAACGTGTGATGCATCCTGGCCCTCTTTTTCACCTATGCCGTGGCCAATAAAAATGTACGTGATTTCTAAGAAATCTCCTTATAGGGAAACACTTGTGGGAGGCTTTGACCTTTTCCTCTACTGTATTATGGGAGTGTCGGTAGGATATCAAGCATTTTTTTTTGAGACCGAGGCAATACTCTAAGGCTGGTGGATTGTGGGTTCTAGCACTGTGGGAATCACTGCATGAGCTTTGAGAATTATTCTGCATGAACGAATACCAATTTCCATCCATTTTAAGTGATTGCATTTGAATTTTTTTCTGTCACAAATAACAAAATTACTCACAAATGCAATGTTCAATCACAAAAGGATGGTTAAATTATGGAATGTTATGGTATATGCACATGTGCTTTATACGGTATAATCCCAAGCTACTGCTTAAATGGCAACATTCAAGCATACAGAGGAGTTATTAACATGCAAAAATTTACTATAGAGCAAGGGGGAAAAGAATAGATCATATTCTAAAACATCAAAATAATTTTTATAGGCATACAGATGTGTGTGTGTTTCTATGTATTTCTATATATGCATATGTGTATCTCCCTATATAAATATATGCATCTTATTAACCTTCTTATTTATCTCTTAACATATTTAACCAATATATGGGCAGTTGCTATGTTTGAATAGTACACACACACATATCTTTTACATATATATGTATATATGTAAATGTACACATGTATATATATATGTGTGTCTGTATATGTATACACACTACATTGGACATGCATAAGCTAAAAAAACCTATAAAAGAATATTTTTCCAAAATAGAGCAAGTTTAGCTGTGAAGCACCCCTCTGTAAGGAAATTTAATATGAGAGCTGATAAACAAAAAGAAGTCTTATCCTCTTGCACTGTGCAACCCTGTAGGATGTGTCGCAGATCAACGTTTGCTTCAGCGACATGAATAGGTGTGGTTGCTCTTTAAAACCGTACGACTAATTACTTAGTAGATAGATGAGCGTATAGCTTGTTGCTCCTACTGAGCTGGGCTGTGAGGTGGGGGAACATTCTATAGACATCTAAAGGCTGTTATGGTAACTTTAAAGACTGCATTTAATATTCTCCTCAGTTTCTAGCATGAACTGAGTGTGTTATTAGCTTTAGTACCTCGGAAACTGGAAGCAAGCATTGGTTATGAACAGACTGTGATAATGTGTACCTGTATGTAACTCCCCAGCTGGAGGCTTGGGTCCAGGTGCACGAGATCGAGGCTATCTTGGGTTACACAGCAAGACCTGTCTCAAAAATAATAAAATTAATGATTACTTATGGAGTAAACCTAGAACAGTGGAATTACAGCAGATGAGTTGAAAAAAAAAATCCTATTCAAAAAATGTAAGATCCATGTCAGGATTTCCAAGACCACCATAATGAAGTGCCACTTAACTAATAATTAAAAGTTCATATTTGCCACTGAACACGAGAGGCACAAACACTCTTATTCTTACCTTTTCCCTGGCTTAAATTTTACATCAGTCTTAATGGCTCATAATAGCACTGCCATTGCTCTTTTAGAATAAAGAATGCAATTGAGATTTAGAGACTTTAGATGAGTTGTCTAAGGCACACTGTCAGGACAGGGTGGTGACAGGATTCACAGCCAGGTCATCTGCGTATGCTTGTGATCACTGCTCTGTTCAAGGTCCAGGTGGTTTCTGAGACTTCTGGTATGGGTCTGATCTAAATGTGTTCCTTTAAGGGTGACCCTGTAGTAGTGTAGGCTTATCTGTGTAGTTTCTTCTTCACATATATAGGACAATAGTCATGATAAAAGTGATGCTGTTGTGAATTCTGAAATCATGCTGTGTCCCTCTTATAATATTAAAGATATAACTAAGATCGCTAGACTAATTGTGTCCTATCTTAATTTTATCTGGAAGTTTTGCTCTAAAATAAGGCACCTGGCTAAATGGGATGTCTAATCAGAACAGCAGGAAAGTAAGATGTATCCCAGCTTTTGAGACAGTGTGTATCCACTTCTCCAAAGACCTGCCGTTTCAATAGCTGCTAAGGTCCCTGACCTGAAAGAACAGCTATTTAAACAGAATGAGGCCATGTCTGTCTGAAATGCAGAACCTCAGAACCCTGCTAATTCCAGAATTTGCATTTGGACCTTCCTGTGATTGGCAGGCACAGAGTTTGAGAAGCATAGCTTTAAATCATGCATCTATATAACACTTCAAAGCGTATAGGGCAGAAACCACAAGGTGGTCACAGGAACAGCATGGATAGAGCAGGGAAAAGTATAGCCTTGAGTAGAACAAAGTGGTGGGGCCATGATGCTGCCTTTGCGAAAGGCCAGGGAGCCCTTTTGCTCTAGAGCTCATGGATGAGTAAATGAAAGTTTTGATCAGGAAAAGATGTGATAACTTTGATTTTTATTTTATTTTATTTTATTTTTTAGCTTCCTGAAATACATATTAAGTAGGTTTCTAGGTAACTTCAGAACTTTATCTTGGGGTAAGAAGCAACTGCACATGTTTCTTATACTCTTCACACTATGAAACAACTCCATCATTAATAGGTATTCAGTTTATGGATGTCCTTAAAAGGAATCACGTGGATCCTGAAGGGGTGAGTGGGAGTGATCCAGAATTCCTCATCTATCACACCAATGGGAATTTGACAGTTAACTGATGTGGGAGATTTCAAAGCCTTACAATCTAGTCCCACATGAGAAGTCAAAACAAACAAGAGCAGTGTGGACTGCTCTGTTTGCTTGGGTCTAGTTCTCCTTTGCTTCCTCAGTCTTGAGAAGGGCCCTCCAAATCCCTTTCCCCTAAGCCCCTTGATGAAGAACTTGAGAGACAGGAGGGATCTATTTTGTAAGCTGTCAGTTGTCTGGAGTAAGGCAGCCTGGAACAAGAGAAACAGATAAAAAGCATCTTCTCAGGCCTGAGGGGAAGTCTTGGGGATACCTTGGATTAAAGCGACAAGGGAAGACAATTTGGGGAGGGCAGGTGAGTCAACTTAATGGATATTCATCTTCACACTGACAGCAGTCTTATTGACTCAGCATGAGTTAACAAAGACGGTCAATGACTGGGTGAAAGACAAGGATGGAATAACTACCGTTGGATACAGGATGCTTTTTGTCAAGGGTGATTGCATATATAAAGGACCACAAGCTAGAGAAAGGAAAAATAAACACTAAAGCATTTCTTCTCCTGTTCCATTGGTCTTGCTGACTTGGTGATCTATACCATTCATCAAGAGACTGAGGCAGAGGAATTATGAATTGGCTTGGTGGTAAGCCTGGGTTACATAGTAAGATTGTCTCAAAAACCAAGGGTCAGAGATGTAGCTAAGTGACAGAGTGTTTGCCTAGCATGTGTAAGGCCTGTGTTTAACCCCTAGTAACACAAACACCACACACACACACACACACACACACACACACACACACACACACACACACACAGAGACAGAGACAGAGACAGACAGAGACAAAGGCAGAGAGAGACAAAGAGAGACAGACAGATACAGAGGCAAAGACATAGAGAACTCAGGGGTAGATATAATTGCTACATCTCGAGCAAATTAAATCTTGGGAAGACTGCAAATTATGCCCTATCAAATGTGGGCACAGTTGCTGATGACCTGCCAGTTTGTGTCTCACATTAAATTTTCCCCAACACATGTGGTAACAGACTACTACAGTTAAAATATTTAGAACTTCTGCCTAGCAAAGGGGGAACTGCATAGCATGGCAGTCACCCACAGCAGAGGGAACATGTCCTGTAACACAGGAGATGAGAAGACTCTGGGTCAATGGATGGAGAGAGACTCTAATAGCAGCCTGGAGAATTCTTTTTATTTTTTAGGGACTGTGACTCAGGTAAAACCGGATCCTTGGATTTCAAGAAGAGCAAATATAAAGCTGAGTTTGAGATTATTAAAAAAGTAAAAAGAAAGGTGCTCAGGGAAGGCATAAGGCACACTCGAGAGCATGATGTGGGCATTTAAAAGGAGATCCAAAGTCACCTTACTGGTGGACATATTGGTGGCTTTCAAGCTAATTGATGTGGAAGGGTCAAGTGTATAGCGGGCAGGACATTCCTGAGCAGATGGGCTACATAGAAAAGCAAGCTGTGTGAGTCAGATGGAATCTGTTTTTTCCTGATTGATTTTGTTCTTTGACAACTTTACACGGACATAGACATAGAGTGAACCTGATACCTTCCTCATCTCCACTCTCTTATCTCCCTCCATACTTATCAACTTCTGCCTCATCCCTACCAGTGCTTATCCCAGATTCATAACTTTTTTGTTTTGTCTTGTGACACATTTGGTGTAGCCAAGACCATCTGTGTGAGCACTGGCTTGGAACTGCCCATTGGAGCTTGGACATATAATTTGTGGGTATACAATGGACAGCAATGATTCTTTCAGCCCCTGATTCTGTCAGTCACAAATAGTTCAGCAGTGAGAGATAGGTCCTCCTCAGTCATGCCTCCAGCCACGTCTGATTGTTGGCTGAACCATTGTTGTGCAGACCCAGGGCAGGTCTTTTGTACTTCTATGTGGTCTAAATGTGTGTGTGTGTGTGTGTGTGTGTGTGTGTGTGTGTGTGTGTGTGTTATATGACTGAGATTTTGAGGTCATTCTGTAGGTGTCTTGGACAGAATTGCAATCTGGAAACAAACAAACAAACAAACAAACAAACAAACAAACCAAAGATCCACTAGAGTTACACAGGAGGGGTCGAATATGTCTTTTTGCTGTGTCACAGTTAGCTTCAGTTGTCAACTTGACATACCTTGGAAGAGAAATCCTCAATTGAGGAATGGCCTCCACCAGACTGGGTTAAGAACGTGTTTGTGGGGAGTTTTCTTGATTGCTAATTGATGTAGAAGGGTCAAGTCTATGGCGAGCACTACATTCCTGAGTGGATGAGATGCATAGAAAAGCTAGCTGTGTGAGTCAGATGGAGTGAGCAAGTAAGCAAGGTCCTTGAGTTCTTGCCTTGAGTTCCTGCCTTGGCTTCCCTCAATGATGAACTGTAATCTATAAGTCGAATGAAACCCTTTCACCCCCAAATTGCTTTAGACCATAGTTTTACCACAGAAACTGAGAAACAAATTAACATATTCTATAAAGGGGATTTCTGGTGAGATTCCTAGAAAATGACAGCTTTGTAGCTGAGAGAGGAGAAAGGCCTTAAACAAATATTGTTAATGGCGTTGGAATTTCTCAACTGGTGAAAGGCTTCAACCTCTCGGGGAAGGGGCCTGTTTCCATTTCCATGTGCCCACTATTTGCCCCCTTCTTCTATCCTCTCTATCCCATTTGACCAAAGTTCATCTTCCTAGACCAGCCAATATGTTCTCCACAGATTCTGATCACAGAGATGAACTTTCTTGATGCCCATCTTTTGTGAGTACATCTGAGATGGGCTAGAGGACAGATAATGCAGTCAAATGCCATTTTCAAAAAGGGATTTGCCTGTTTAAAGGCCCTGTTTTCTGGGTAAGACTTTCATATTTGTTTGTGTTTGATCAGCTTCCACCTTCAAAGCTGCAGAAAGTGTTTGAGTTCTCTTCCAGCCTAGAGGTTTTATTCTGAGCACAGAGCCAGATGACTCCCTCGAGAATTTCCCTGGCCTCCAGCCTAAATGGCTTCCAGGGTCTCTTCGGGACCACTTGGAACATTTGGCCCCAGACTGAATTCCAACAGATTTCCTTTGGCTGTTGGTTAATAGCATTTTTACTTAAAACCAGATTTTTATATTCTATGTTTAAGGGAGGTTTTGGGGTGTGGAGATGGTTATCAAGACTCAAACAACAACAACAACAACAAAATCACTCTTCTTGATTTTTTCCTCTTTTTGCTTTTCACTAACTTTAATTTAATTTAGAAACTTTTTTTTTTCTGCCCCGAAACATGCCAACTCTCGTCTTTCTTAGAATGTTGGTTTTAGCCGGAAAGTGTCTGTTTCAGCATTAACATATGTTTATCTTTCTGCTTTCAATTGGAGACTTATTGGCAATTTAATGGTGACTTTTTCCTATAAACGTAGCCAATTCCCTTTAACCCTTGACCTCCCCATCTCTGGCTATAAGAGATACACGATCTGAATCTAAAATATGGACAGCTTTACCAGCAGCTGTGCAAACACATACCAAGAAGGCAAAATAGCTTTTCAATTTCTCATCAACAGGCCCCAACAGATCTCTTTCCTGACTTCCCTCAGCAGATCGCTTATGTTAGAGTCTCTTTCTGATAATTCCTTTCCCAGTTCTGGAAAACATTAGGTTTTTTTTTTTTTTAGCTTGTAATAGAATTCAACTAATTGGCTTCAATGCAATAGTGGAACTCATTGTTTGACTTAAATTATTCATCAGAAATAGTTGCATCAAATGTGCTCCATACCACCTCAGCCTTTCTTTTAGTTAGGAAATCACCTCCAAGTATGGTATGGTGAGTCTACCAACTTACATCTTCTGGGCTCAGTCATTCTCTGCATGTCCTTAATTGGAACAATGCTTCTACTGAGTCAGTCACCAAAGTTAAGAGAACTGAACACTTTAGTTTTACTAAGCAGATGAGCATTCTGTAATTATTCCTGAATGACGGGAGAAGATGCCTGTCTGCCATGCCCTTTTTTTATGAATTAGCTTGGAGAAGAGATGGGGGGGGGGTCTCAGGTTGGGATGCTGATTAGGCAAAAACTGTTAATGTCCTATACTCCCCGCTAAGTGTTAAACTTCACCCAAGAAGCCAGTTTTATGAGAGCTAGCTGGGCCAATATTATTTAGAAAGTTGTATTTCTTATAGAGGTCTCATATTATACTCAGTTCCAGATATCAAGCCTATGAATCCTAAGCCTGTTTTTAGTTTTGAATTCAGATGATGGTATGTGGCATTGTATAGAAAGAGCATGCTGTTAGGAGACCTTCACTGATATTTCACAAATCTTAATGAATACCTTTCCTATGGAAGTCATCCAGCTAGGCTCTGTGTTAGACATTTGATAAGGTCATATTTTATACTCTGATTCATAATAGGAGTAAGAGATATGCTTTTCAATTAATAAATCATAGCATGATGTACAAGTGCCTACAATGAAGGACATAGTTGTTTCAAGATCTCACAGTGTAACTGAACGCTTTGTTCTCATCTTTGTTTTATCCAAATTCCATAGAATCTCTTAGGATAGGAGCTCTTTGCAGATATCACTGAGGACTTCTGTCTTTGGCCATTTAGCTAGTGAGCATCAGAAGAAAGCTTGAGAATCCTATTGGGAGATGGATGCAGCTTTTCTTAGAAGATGGAAATCCTAACGATACATGACTATCCTTTAAGCTTGTAGAATAATTTGTGTGTTTCATTTCCTCATGCATAGGGCTTGTCTGTCATGACATCCCACTGATTCCTTCACTGTAACACTCCTTAAATTCCCACCTGATACATCTTGCTATTCATTGTTCAAGCCATTAACATCTTATACCTAGGTCTCAAGGCACTTTAACTGACTTTCCTTTTGCTTTCAATCTCTATTTAGGGTGTTCTGGCAGCAAGTTTTGGGGCAGAAAGAAGTTTAGGCCACACAAATACCACCTGCATAATTCACCTGAAAGATATCCATGCTGAGACAATTGTTGAGCTGCATCTTGGCTTACAACTTCAAATATTGTCTCATCATCATTTGGGATTTCATCAGTATTCCGAGAAGGCAATCATAGACATTATTTATCTAGAAACATGGTAGCAAACCCTTTCACCTGACTTCTGTGTTTTCTCATTGCTACCTTAGATCCACTGACATTTAAAATTCACTATCAGGTTCTTTTCTTCTAGACCCCATGTTCAAACTTGTCCAGTGTATTACTTTCCTTGAGCCACATTTTCTAACCAACTGACTTATCCAATCCTTCTACAAAGACTGTGGCTGTATCTTGTCCAACTCCCATCTAGGTTAACTCCATGCCTGACAATTCCAGTTGACTATGGTCTTATCTGCTCGGTTCTCATTTGTACTTGACATGGGATTTATGGTCGTATCTCTGAACTCTGACATGGAAGTTAGTGTTTTCCTTTCATGAGGCTGTGTAGTTTATTGTATCACATGTGTAATTGAATAGTTGTTGATAAAGGGATTGGAAATGGGTGCTCTCAGTGTGCACACATG
The DNA here is from genome assembly GCA_019843815.1 of Montemys delectorum. Classification (NCBI taxonomy): domain Eukaryota; kingdom Metazoa; phylum Chordata; class Mammalia; order Rodentia; family Muridae; genus Montemys; species Montemys delectorum. The sequence continues at coordinate 27,461 of JADRCD010238684.1, forward strand.
CTTTATGCAGAGTAGGAATAGAGGGCTGGGTTACAAGAAAAACAGAAACCAATTAAAGTAAGCACGAGGGGGCGTTCCTTCTCAGTCTTTGCTGTTTTATTTTCTTCTTGCTTTGCTATGTTCTCATTGGAGAAAAGGTTCCTCCTCAGCTGGGTGAACCCCAAAGCTTGATTCTTTAGACAATGAGATTCAAGTCTAAAGTCAGCTTTACTAGCTTACTTGGATTTGAGGCACAGCTGAACCAAAACAGTAAAAGGAGTTTTTTATTGACTTAATTTCCTTCATGCAGAGATATTAATAAAATCAGCAGTGTATAATTGCCAGTCTTATGTAGCAGTTGAAGATCACATGCTTTTGATAAAATCTTTATTAGCATGATGAGAAATGTTATTTTTATGTGAATATTACATAATTTAAATGCTCATTTAATGGTAAGGGTAGCTTGTGATTAGTGTTGATATTCTCTAGTGGTTGTCTGTGATTTTTCTTAGGGCAAAGTACGAAAATGGTTGATAAAATATGATTTGTTTCTATACTATGTGTTTAGATGTTATTTTGGTGACTTTGGGGTGAACTGTTTTCCCTAAGTGATTTTCCCCCAAAACATCATCAATTTGCTTATACCTTTTCATATAAATAACTACACAGCCATAATTTGACAATAAATTATCTATGCAGAGGGTAGCATGAATATGAACTAATGTTGCTTCTTGTGAGGTAATGCAAGACATTTTCTTTATTTGGGAGGCTCCCTCTGCTAAATACTTACTTTAGGTTTTCTTTTTTTTAAGGCATAATTTTCAAAAAGGTTTATCTTGGAAAGCTGTAAGGTTGATTTGTTTCTTTCAATCAGATTTAGTAGCTTCAACTTTTGGAACTTACTGCTCAATGACAGCAACAAAGACAGAACTGATCTTAGCTCATTTGGCTCTGGAATGTTAGTTCAGTTAAGAAATGAAAATGGGTGGAGTGGGTGGGTGGGTGGGGGCACACCTTCTTAGAAGCATCGGGAGGGAGCAAGGGAGAGGGAATTTCCAGGAGGAGGGGAACTGGGAAAGGCAATAACATTTGAAATATAAATAAAGAAAAATCCAGTTGCGCAATGGTGGCACATGCCTTTAATCCCAGCACTTGGGAGGCAGAGGCAGGCAGATTTCTGAGTTTTAGGCCAGCCTGGTCTACAGAGTGAGTTCCAGGACAGCCAGGGCTATACAGAGAAACCCCCGTCTCAAAAAACAAAACAAAAAACAAAAACAAACAAACAAACAAAAAGAAAATGTGTCTCAGGATAGGACACTATCTGCTTTGTTCTAAATGGCATTGGAACTATTCCTGGCCTAGACAGGTACTAGTACAGAGCCCTGAAAAGCTGATGCATGCTTTGACACATGAGCAGGAATTTCCTGTGGTCTAAGTTTTTTTCCAAATGTATGTTACTAATTTTATGTAACAGGAAAGAAGAATTATGAAAACACCACAGGTGGTATTAGGAATTAGAAAGCTAACTTTTTTTCTATGTGCCTTCGATGAAAATTACCTTAGTGTACCTACAATGTATTCTGTGTATAATGGTATATATTGGTATTTATGTGCTCAGCAAAACAAAACTATTTAAATTACCAAAGGGTAAATTGTGTATTACAGGTATGACTTCTTGACATGTTGGGGACTAACAGCATGCCCAGAGTTTTGAGTTTAGGAATAAAGGCATAATGTATAGGTTGTTCATCAAATCCTCCTGCTTCAAAACCAGACTGCTGCTTCGTGTCTATTTCTTCTGGCTGCAATGTTACCCTTGACCAGGCTGTTTGGTTTGCTTTATATTTTACTCCAGCAGAAATCAAAATGTATTTTATAGATCCATACTTTGGCAATATTCTAGAAAAGGGAAGACAAGCAACCTAAAGCAAATTTCTGCTACAGTGCTTTTAATATTAAGAGAGATTTTCATCTAACGGCACCAACAGAATAGAACATGAGCATACCAGCAGCTCAGGGCTGTAAACACAGCTTCCTGATGACTTAGTCCTTAGGGAGAACAGAGCATACAGTTTTTATATCATTCAGCTCATCATTCTAGTGGCATAGAACTGATTTTTGCCTCAGAAAATGTCTCTTTTCCAAATCTCCAGCTGCCCGTCATTCATAAAGCAGCATTTTTAATAAGGTAGTTGTTTACTACAAAACAATGATAATACTAATAACGAATCCCTAACAGCAAAGCATATTCCTTTCCAGCGACAGCCTCGTTGATGCCAAACAGCTGGAGGAAAGATGGGCAAAAATGCAATCAGGCATTTAAACACCATTGCTGGATGTTTCCAAACATAAACGTCCAGATGTATAGCATTGTGGAAGTAATAGGTTTGATTACTTGCCTTTTGCATACTTCATCTGGATCTTTTGATGCTATGTGGATGAAATCTTAAGATTATTCTTCATTTTTCTGTATCCTAAATGGCTTTTCTGAACATGCATGGTAACAGCAATGCTGAAAACTGGTGGAGGCTGAGGCTGGCAGGGGCTGTGTGAGAAAAAGAAGGGAAAGGGTTCCGAAAGTGGCTAAATGGGTCCCTCTCCTGGCTAATGCATGTGGAAGCAAGGACTTGGAAGACAGCTGAAGCAGTTTCAGTTTTCAGTTGATGAATATAGAAGAATGAAGATTCTGAGGGAAGGTCAAGCGTCCCTGATTCTCCTCTGAGACTCAGAGCCCAAATAACCAGGGGCTTCCTGTGATATTTAGTTCTAATAAAGAATACTCTTCTGTGTACCATTGAAAATATTTGCTCAAAAAGAATCTGCAGTCACTAGGATGAAGGTACAATCGTTTTTTGTTTTTTTGTTTTTCTAAATGTTGTCTCATCAGGCATGACTAAAAGTCTAGAAGAAATGAAGTGAGTCTTTTTTTTTCTTAAACTTCAGACTACCCTACCCAAACCAACTCAAGTCTTCTGTTGTCCTTCTCTGATATTGGTAATTAGCATGAAAAGTCATTGCCAAAATATGCCACTAAGCATAAACACCTAAAGATTAATGATCTCATCAGATGTGGCCTGCTCTCAGAATCACATTCCCAGGTCCTAGTACTAAAATAAATGCCAATGCCTTTCCAAGAGTGAAAGGAAAAAAAAAAAAAACCAGTCATTTTCCTGACCTGTCCCTGAAGAAATCAATTCTACAGATCACGGAGGAGCCAAGAAAAGCTTGTGCGTATGAGTAACTCAGTCTGCTCAGTGATTCAAGATGACTAGTTAAAAGAGCACTCTGCAGTGATGACGGCTCCTGGGCAGGAAGAACAATGTCATCATTAACATGTGGGACTGTTTAGCATTTAGAGCGCTTCACACATAAAGAAACTTAACACGAGACTATTTATTATGCTTTAGACAGATGCTTTAATGTGTCTTTAGCCTTCAGCCAACCAGGCCACCTGCGGTATTCTTCAGCCAGGGGCTTTTAAAAAATAATTGGTAGGCAGCAATTTTCTAACAAGACTGACTGCAGTATACTTCCCTAAATCTCTTTCTTACCCTTAACTATCCCTTACAGTAGTTCAGGGCTGACAAACTTCTCTGACATTGATTCCTCACATATAAGTAATTACTGGCATAAAAGAGGATGAAAGGGTAGAGATTGTTTCTTTGCTTTTTTATCATTAATGGTTCTTTTGCAATAGAAAGACTATCCAGAGATGATTACTTTGGAAGATGGTTCTCTTCTGATTAGACATTGCCTCACTCTGTGGAAGTTGTTATTACAGGAGACTCCAAAACAAGAAATGCCAATCCAACATGGGTGATAACTGTGGGTGGGAAACAACATGGGTGATAGCTGTGGGTAGGAAAATGTACATTGTAAAATACTTATCAAGTGGTAAAAGCCAGCGGTAGGTATGCCTCCAAGGAGGAGGGTTGCTTAGTAGAGAGTAAACAGCTTGTAGATTCCACGGTCTTACTATCAACGTGAAACGCACACATTGCAAAAGCAGGTCAGATATATTGGTATGTGAAAACTTATAGAGATCTTAATGACTCCTGTCCAACGTTGGGCATTGTTCATTTCTCTAGGTCTTTATGTGGCTCAAAGACCCAGAGGTGCTGAGGACTGGCCCAAGAAGATATCTACTTGCATATTTTACATCTATACCCATGCCTATCCTCTCAATGGAGTTCTACAGAGGTATGTTTAAGTCTAGGGTGAGGAGAGTGACTACATCAACAGAGCATTTATTGTGCTTAGCAGGGCAAGTGTCTCCTGGGCTTAAAAGGACTGGAAGTCTGAGCACAGAATCTATGATTTTTTTTTTTTTGAGGAGCAAAATTGTGCGTGTGTATGTGTGTGGGGGGGGGGGGGGGTGGGAGTGGGTGGGTATGTTGTCTGTTGTTTTGTGCTGTTTTTGTTTTGAGTTTTGAATTTTCCAGTGACACTGTAAGGAGTTGGACTTGTATTTGTGTTAGTTCTGTGGCTTGAGTTCTGATAAGTGTTTTGTATCAACATTGTTGATTTTCTCCTGTGAGGAGGAGGATCCTGCACAGCCATAGGCACTCCAGAGGACCATGGTCAGCTTGATCTCAGCACAGAACATCAAGTCAGTCCTACCTGGTGAAGCAGTTCAACCCTTTGCTCTAGGTATGAAAGGAGGGGGGGTATGGGCAGGGGGTGACTGGGACACAGACCTGGACCTGGAGTGTCCATGCAGCCAGGCCTCATAATATACACTAGCATTCCATGTATTCAGCTCTTATACAAGGAGGTGGGGCGAGGAATGTAAGCCATTCCACTGGCTTTCTCTGGGCTCAAAATCTGATGGAGGAGGTCTCAGAGAGAACTCTGTGGGCACAAGCATCCCCGTGTAGGTGCCTGTGATGAGGGTGTGGGTGCTAATGAGACACAGAACCATGTGCCTCGCCAAGCACTGTAGTCCCTTCTGCATGGAGCTGCAGAGGCACAAGGACATACCCATTGCCAATCTGGTTCAGCAATATGAGCTGGAACTGAAGTCTGCAGCCTAGAGTTGGTAGCTCAGGTCAGAGGTGGCCAGCCTCCTTCTTCTCTCTCAGCACCCCCCCCCCATTTGTTTGTGCTAGATGCCGATGACCACAGCCCAGTTCTTTTCGGGGTATCTTGGGTGAAGAGGAATTGACTGACCATGCACCAGAGTCATTGCTGCTGTTAACCTGGACGGTGCTGAGTCCCGACAAAGTGGTGTTCACCCTTGTTGCACACATCCCGCTCGAAGCCTGCCACATTTCTGGCTCTACCTGTGCTCTGGCAGCCTCATCTTCAAGCGCCAGTAGAGCTACAAGCCTGGACACAGGTCCCGGACTGACACCCATAAGGTCATCGTGAACATGCGGGTTGTCAATGCTCTCTACGTGATTATCACTTCCACTGACATTCCCCAAGTGTCCCCGTAGAGGTGACCTTCTTAGAAAGGCCCGGGACCATGGAGATCTGAGTTACCTTGCTGTCTTGAAGGGTGCAGCATTCTCCAATTTGTTGGAGCTGGTCAGCACCTCGGACAGAGACCTGGGCATCAACAGGCTTGAGCACAATGGCCTCTAGTCATAAGATCAGTCCAAGCAGCAGCTAGCTCGTGCCACCTAGTGGTAGCACAGTGTCATTGGCCAGTGAGAGTCTCTGAGGACTACCTGACATTGGTGGAGGATGGCTGTGGGATTCCGTACTATGAGAGTGGACAAAAAGACAAAGTGTGAGGCGTCAGTGTGAAAGAACAACCCTTCCGACTTCTCTCTGGCCACACTAGTCACCCGAAACTTGATTCTGAGCCCCAGTGGCCAGGTCAACTTCTGGCACCTGAAAGCTGAGGCTGGCCAAGACAAGGTCTTGTGCTCCCTCCCTGATCCCCGAGCAAGGTCGTCCTCTTGCCTGTTCTGCACTGCTACACTGCTATTCTGCTTTAAATGCCGGTGGATCAGGAGCCACCTAGCGGGAAAGTTGTGTTGGTCTCAGCTTTGCGGTAGCAACAAGAAAGACAGGTGATAGGGCACAGTTTAATGTATTGATGCTTTGGCTAATGGCCAAAGCCTTCTGCTAGTGGCCATCTCCGTGTAACTTGCTTTAGTACACAAGGGAACGAGTGCAGCTCAAGCTAACAGCAAGCAAGAGGTGCCCCGAGTCTCAGAACTTTTAGGAGCTGATCCTGAGGGTGTCAATTCAAACTCTTATGACATCGTGGCCTCTTTTCATTTGTCAGACATCTAGGAAAAGTGGCATTCCATGACATTCTAGTGTAGGGACAGTGGACAGCTTTTATGCCCCTTTCTTCTGTAGGGACTGGGTCCCACCTACCACTGGGGAGTATACACAACTCTCTAATAGACCTCACTAACATTTAATAGGTTTTCACGCCAGGAGGCCTTATGCCAATTCAGTGCCTGACTGTTTGGGACTTCAAATGTCTAGTTGGTGTTGGGGGAAGATCTCTTCAGATAATGACAGGAAGCTTGCTGGTAACGTTCATGGGAGTTGATGTCTGCCTTTGCTGGCCCTTTGCCCATGGTAACTCCTCTGGGTCTAGTTTTAACACCCTCCCCCCCACCTCAGGGTCAGCTCCCGATGATGCACTCCTGATGAGGGAAGCAGTGCCTGTTCTGTCAGTCTCCTTATCTAAGGGTAAAATATCAGTGACTGCTGCTCTGCTCTTTCAATTGAACTCAATTTAAATTGAGTTCAATCGTGTTCCTTCCCACTCCCCATCCCTTTACAGAGAGCATAAATCTGCTGCAAGTTTAAGGTAATTTCTGACTATTTATCATTACAGTTGAGCAATGCGTGTGACATTTTGTACATATTTTATGGATAACAAAGTAATTCTTTTCGTTTTCAGGACACATCTGAATCCAGATGGATTTAGTGTGAAGGACAGTGGAGAAGGAGACAGTAGATTGAGTGACAGCAGTTTGGATATCAATAGAGAGGGAGTCAAAATAAGCAACCTCTCAGATGATTGTAAATAAGTTCAAACCCATGTCATTGAACCACCTGCTCTCAAAGTCACCATCATATTTATATTCCAGGCAGGAAAAAAAATAGATACATTGTCCCCCAAACACTGAAAGTGTGTCCAAGTCATTTGAGAATGCTATAACAAGACACCCTAGGTTGAGCAGCTTAAACAACGAATGTGTGTTTCTCATAATTGATAGATAAATTCCACATAGGGCCAGATTTTAATTGCTGGAAACTCATACACAGCTTTGCTTGACTTAACTCTGTTTAAAGACTGCTCCATACAGATAGCCTCGTACCACCAGTTAATCCACCAGCTCTGCTATTTTGAGGTCTTGTCTCTTGCCAACACATTTTTTTTTTTTTTGATAGTCAAGTTCTTTGTCATGGTGGGTGAGGAGTTCCTGTGAGAAGAGTAATGAACCATGAGGCTGTCTTAGGTTGGTTTTCATGAAAGGGAGCCCAGGCCTTACCTCTATAAGAAATGGAACCTTACCCAAAGATGAACATGAATGGGAGGTCTTTGTGTTCAAAAGCATCCTCACTACGAAGGACACACTTGTTAACATGTGTTTAGAACCTTCCACTTTTGAAATTGGCATGATATCTAAAAATAATCTACATCTTGATTTTCTTCTTCAGAATATGTTTCAGTTTGTAGAAATATTTCCTAAAATGTGGCATTTGGAGTTCAGCCAGTCTCTCTTTGGAGTTCCAAAGTCATGTACCAAAATGGTCTCAATATCTCAATCTGAGTAACAAGAGACATGCTATGTGTTTGAAATCGAATCCCTGCCTTTTATTCTCCAAATTAACTTGGCTGTGTCTCAGTATAGGATGCCTCTAGTTACCTTTTGCTCTAGCTAAACTTGGTGGTACTATTCTCCCATACATAGCTTCCATCCCAGCAGCAAATCCTGTTTTCCAGATGATTCTCATTCATTTTACTTCTCGCTACTGCTATATCCCATGCACCACCCTCAGCTCCTGCTTGGATGACTGCAATAGCCCCGAACTGGCCTCTTTGCTTCCTCTCTGCCCACTTTGCTCAATAGTCTATGTGGAATAACATGTCTTGATCCTCACACCCCACTCATCCAATCCCGTGTCTCAACTCTTCAAAGTTTTCTCTATCCAAATGAAATCCAAGGTGTCGTTTAGAACACAGTGGCTTAAAACTCAGTTTGTTACGCTCATGGATTCTATGGCTTAGTCTGGCCAAGGCCCCCTTGAGGTGATTTGTCTCCATTCCAAAGTCTTCGGGGTCTTAGTTGGGGAAATCTGATGACTGTGTTTTAGAATTACCTGCAGACTTCTTTTGTTATATGTGTGCTGTAAGCTCAAGTGACTGAAGTTACCGGAGAACTGACTTGAGGGACGGGAAAGCAGGCTACATGCTCACTTTCCATGGCAGAGCAGTCTCAGGAATGTCACATGACAGCGTAGGGTGGCACACAAGAACAATGCAATCAGTTATACAAAAGACTAATTCCCCTTCATGAGCCACATCTGAAATGACAGTAATTTATTTCATATTTTATTGTTCTAAGCAGTTCTAAAGCCACTCACATTTGAAGGGAAGGGACAAAGAGCCAATCTCTGTGCTGAAAACTATTTCAAAAATTTTAGTGTTGTATTCATAAATTAGCCACCACACATTGTCTGCAAGAAATGTTTACATTATCTGGTCCCCACATGTTTCACTTGCCCAATGTCTAATGGGCACTCTTCTTTCCCTAGATAATTCATATAGTCTCAGTGGCCTTCTTGTTTGTTGAATATTCCAAGCATATTGTTGTCAGCTCTGAGAGCCCACTTCTCCCTCTCCTAGGAAGCTCATGCATCCTGTTTACTTCCCTTGGGCTTTTACTTAATTGTCCTTCTTCGTGAGTGCTGGCTCCTCTCTCCTCCCTGTCACTCTTGATTCCCTTCGCTCTGCATTACTGCTCTTCACAGTTTCTGCTTCAGCCTTGCATCATACATCTGTATGTATGCTATTTGTTCCCTGTTATATACTGAATCTCCAGGATCAAACATATATGCAAAATGAAGAGAGGCAAAACAAAAAGGTAGCAGTTTTACTGGGTGGATGAGTGGAAGAAATGTGGACCTAATTCCTAGTTTCTTAAAATGTGGGTATGACCTCCATATGATGGTGGGAGTTGTGAACAAATTGGTAACAGTAAAGGTTGATAGATATACACACCCAAAAATTCATTCTAAATCATAGGTGATTAATTTAGGTATGTCCGGGAGTGCTCTCTTGAGTTGCATAAGATGGCATCCCTGCAGACTTGATTCTGAACATAGATGTGGCCACTTCATATTGAATAAGCCATCATGTCACATAGCTCAAGCAAAGCCTACCTGAAACCCCTCAGCTCAGATTCAAGACTACTATATGCTATGAACTATGAAGTTTTGTGTGTACGCCAGGTTTCCTTTTCTCATAGAAAATAATCAATTAAGCAAACCAGGAGTTTTTAATATTTTCCTACCATCATTCCTCATGGTATAGGTGCCAAATGTGTATAACTCTGGATTGTATTATTTAATTGTTTTTTTTTTTTTTTTAAATATTGCTGTTTGAGTTGCAGACTTGAGTTTCATAGAAAACGGAGTTGTTAAACGAAGTTTGACTTAAGATTGGCACAGGATTTTCAAGAGTTCCTAAAATGGCCCTAAGCACACTTCTGTATTCTCACACTACTTAGTAATGTGAAGTGGGGTTCTGAGCATTGACAATTATAACATCAGAATATTGATCAAGTTTGAAAAGTGTTGAAGATAACCAACCAGGTGTGTCCAACCTATGGGTTGCAGGCTACAAGCATCCCTGGATGACTGTGAAGAGTCCTCAATATATTTAAGACTGCAATGTGGTGTTGCAATTAAATTATTTATTAAAATAAGTATATTTTATATTTTTATTATCCTCTTTCAAGATTGTGCTTATTGAGGTTTGTTTTGTTTTGTTTTTTTTTGTTTTTTTGATATAAGCTTGATATAAGCTGGAGCCATCCTGGATGAGGGACCCTCCTTGGCGAAGACACCTTCATTAGATTGGCCTGTTGGCAAGTTTGTGGATCATTTTCTTAATGGATGATTAATGTCGGTGGTGCCGCACCTAGAAGGTTGGTCTTGCAAGGTATAAGAAAGCAAGTTGAGTGAGCCATGGGGAACAATCAAGTAAGTAGCATTCCCTAGTGGTCTTTGCTTCTGCTCTTGCCCTCTAGCTCTCCCCTTGAGTTCCCTCAATGACAGACTGTGATCAGGATTTGTAAGCTGATATAACCCTTTTCTTCTTCAAGCTGCTTTTGGTCATAATGTTTAGTACACCAACAGAAATCTAACTAAGCCAGCAATTCCCCCTTCACCTTTCGTGAGAGGGTTGCATTGTAGATGTATCAGCTAGAGTTGGACACTCCAGGGCCTGTTCTCTTCATTTTGACTAGTGACAGATTTTCTGTAATGATTTTCAACAATAAAAAAATTTTTAATGAAGGTGAGACCTACACCTTTCTATGGCATAATGATAAGCTTTCAGAATGGAGTTACAAATCATACTTGTCTAGGAGAGGAAGTTTCCCTTCTGGAGCCCAGGACACCACCAGTCAGTTTTGGCTAGGCTTATAGTACCAGGCATGAATTCCTTCCCATTGAGCAGATCTTCAGTCTAACTATACAGTCTAGCTGTTGGATATCTCCCAGATACATCAGTGAATGTTTGATTGTATCTCCATTTTATATACCTATATAACTAGAATCGTGTAAAAAGTTCTCGAGGGAAATAAATAAATCTTACAAAAAAAAAAAAAAAAGAATATGCATTCAAACCAAGTGAACATTGTTCTCAGTGAAAACATTCCCATTGACACTCTCTGGAATTCACAAGAATGACCCTAATGAAGTCTCCTAGCCCAACAGGACATTTTCTGTAATCAAGCAAGGCTCCCAACAGTGGGACTGGAACACCGACCTAGCCATAGTACCTTCAACCTACATTTGTCCCACCTGTAAGGTTTGCTGGGGTAACGGTGGTACACAACTTGTGGAAGTGACCAGTCAATGACTGGTCCAACTTGAGGTCTATGCCTGACACTGAATGGGTGGCCAGGAGCCATAGCCTGAGCAATCCAGAGACCCAGGATAGTACCAAATATGACTGGCAAAAAATGTCAATGAAATGTTTCCTAATGATATTCTGCTGTACTTAGATCTGTGCCTAGGCTAGCTGTCATTAGACACTAGGTGAAGCCAGGAGAACCCCAAAAGAGAGAGAGAGAAGGAGTGTAGGAGCCAGGGGGCTGAGGCCACTACGAGAGAGAACGTGGTTTACAGGATCAACTAAGCAGGGCTCACACGGGCCCACCGAGACAATCACAAACCCTGTACGGATCTGAGCCAAGGCCTCTGCATGCACATTATGGTTGTATGGTTGGTGTTCTTGTGGACCCCCAACAGTGCAAGAGTGGGTACCTCAGACTCTTTTGCCTGTGCTTAGGACCCTTTTACTTCTAACAGGTTGCCTTATCCAGCCTTAATATGAGGGTTTGTGTCTAGTCTTGTTATAATTGGTTATGCTGAGTTTGGCTAGTATTCCTTGGAGGCTTGGAAGGGATCTAGAGGAAAGGGGAGGTAGGGAAACGGTGCTGGGTGGATAATCTATGAAAAAACTAAAAAGTAAAATAAAAACGAAATCAAAACAGAAACACATTTACATTACTTCATATCCATATTTATTATTAGTAATGTGTGAAACGACCTCTCATCTATTTAATAAATGTGTGCCACAAACTTATGTAGGTTGTTTGCAAAACTTGGCTCACTTAATATACATAGCAAAGATAATAAAATAGGTATTATCATGGAATCCTATTTGCATATGGGAAACCCAAGGCGCATGGAGATTAGAATCTTCTGGTCAAGGACCCAGCTATGGAGCCAGCTTATGGTCAAGAACCCATCCTGGGCTTTGCTCCAGTCCACAAAGTTTGTCCACAGCCTGACTTCTCTGTTGTAGCATATTTTCAATAGACTTAGAAGCACGTGTTTTATGAGTCTTTTTAAAGATTTAGAACCAATTTAACTTCCTGAGGATGTTTCTATCTTTGAGTTTGACTGCGTTGCTCTGATTTATGGATCAGTTTATACTCGAACTCTCTGCTGCCTTCTCCATAAAACTTTTAGTGGTACTATTGAAAGAATGACATATAGCTGATGGCACAGTACTTGAATTAAAAGCTTGGAGCTACAGAACATGAAGCCCAGTGAAGGGATTTTTAAAAATATTGTTTTATTTCTTAATATTTAATATTGAATGATTAACAATTCACATTAATGGTAGTGTGAAGTTATCTTGGTGCGTATACTCTGGGGTTAGAATGTGGGGTCTTGGTAATTTTCAGTTCTGTTTATGACTTTGCTAATTCCCCTAACCAAAGTTGTGGAGACCAGAGCCAATCATTTCACTGACTTGAATTTGATTTCTACTTCATTTCCTTGATTTTCCAGCAGGTGGCGCTGCAAGTCATTGGCAGAAAAGCACTAGAAGAAAAGCTAACAGCTCCACTTTGCTGTTTTCATTTTAAGACATATTGTTACTTAGCATTGACATTTCTGCTTTTGGAGTTTTAAACTATTCTGTTTTATTTCCAAATAATTTCAGATTATTCATAAAGGAAGCATCTATGGGCCCTAAAAGATTAAATCAGAAATCCTGTATCAGCAAACCACCAATTCCACTCCTATATCACACTGTGAAAATACATGCAGGACTGGATTTCCTTCAATGACCTTAGACCTTCACATTTCCAAGCTGAAAAATATGAATTTACATCCAGGGCACTCAGATCCCAAGCGATGCTATTGTCAAGTCTAGGCTTCTCAAAATGAGGGGCTGCCAAGATTATATAGCACATAGTTTACAGCTGCAGGGCAGTACAGCCACCGCCTCCTTTCTGGAAGTAATGATAAATTAAATCACCCTTCTGTTTGCAGATCACCTTGACATCCCGAGGAAGCAGCTGCTTCATCCTGAAATGTTGCAGCTCATGTAGACAGTTATGTTTGGGGAATATGTACATTTATGTTTCTGTCAAATGTTTTGCAAGCCCAATTACATACATTAGACTTCTGACTTTGACATATCTTTCCTTAAGTTATAGCAAGTCTGTGACAGAGTGAATGATAACCTTATATAATCTGGGATGTTTCCTGAGTCTTGGAAGTGTTCTTTATTGCTTTGAATGCAGATATACATTTATTTTATATTCTAGGACCCTTTGTGAGTGTAAATAAAACATCCCATCTTGCTGTTCATTTACTTTTGAACGTGCATGTAATTTTTTTCTAGAGTTACTTGAAACTGAATTAGTAGGAAAACCCTTATCAGGGTTCATGAGGCTAGTGTGTGCAGAAAAGTTGTGAACAGGCTGCTGTGAGATGTAGGGCCACTTAAACCACCTGTCATCTAAGAAGGTGCTGAGTGGTTAATGGGTAGACAATTAGTAGATAGTTAGCAGTGGATGGAAATGTAATGGAGATGACTAGCCATGTGTTCCTGGGCACTAACCCTATTGGGAGCAGCTTTTTTTGGGGGGGGGGGAGGGGTGGCCAGGGCTACAGGGAACAGGAGAGACAAGGACCCGAGGGCTCTCAAGGCATTTGTCAGCCAGGTTAGAGTTCTGTACTGGGTGGTTTTATATCGACTCAGAGAGAAAGGAACTCAGTTGAGAAAAATGCCTCTATGAGATCCAGCCGTAAGGTATTTTCTTAATTAGTGATTGTCTTAGTCAGGGTTTCTATTCCTGCACAAACATCATGACCAAGAAGCAAGTTGGGGAGGAAAGGGTTTATTCAGCTTACATCCACATGGCTGTTTATCACCAGAGGAAGTCAGGACTGGAACTCAAGCAGGTCAGGAAGCAGGAGCTGATGCAGAGGCCATGGAGAGATGTTCCTTGCTGGCTTGCTTGCTTCTCCTGGCTTGCTCAGTCTGCTCTCTTATAAAACCCAAGACTTCCAGCCCAGGGATGGCACTACTCCTTTGATCACTAATTGAGAAAATGCCCCACAGCTGGATCTCATGGAGGCATTTCCCCAACTGAAGCTCACTTCTCTGTGATAACTCCAGCCTGTGTCAAGTTGACACACAAAACTAGCCAGTACAGTGATCAATGGGGGAGGGCCCTGCCCATTGTGGGTGGAGCCATTCCACAGCCTGGGCTGCTGGCCCTGCATTCTCTACGAAATTCTAAGCAACAATTCTCTGAGCGAATTCTAAGGAACAATCCAGTAAAAGCATCACCCCTCCAAAGCCTCTACATCAGCTCCTGCCCCTAAGATCCTGCTCTGTTTGAGTTTCTGACCAGACTTCCTTTATTGATATGATAAGCACCAATACGGAAGCATAAGTCAAATAAACCACCCTCTTCTTTCCAACTTGCTTTTTCTGTCCTGTACTTTGTTGTAGCAATAGAAATCTAGCCAAGACAAGTTCCTATCAGAATCCCTCTTTTATCAGTGCCAAAGAGGAACCAGTGCAGAAGAGCAAGACGAAAGGGAGGAACCGAGTTCCAAATGCAACGGTTGGGGGCTGCGTGTCTCACCTGCATCTAATGAGATCTGGAAGTGATACGCTTGTGGTGGGCGCAGTGATGAGTAGGTGGAAGCTCCTAACTTGTGTCTTTTCTGGAGATCTGGCTCAGAGCTCAGGAGAGCTTGAGCCTGGGAGGACGCAATGTAAATATCACTGTCTAGAAGAACCTAAGGTAATTAATGTCCGACAGGCAAGAACTGTGCTGTCCAATGCAGTGACTGCCAGCCTCACTTTTGAACTTTAAGTGATTCTTTTAGGGGGACTAAAATTTAATGAAACATTCATTTCTTTGGTTACAGTAGCTATAGTTTGTTGGCTCAGTAGCCACACATGGCTGGTGGGTCTGGAGTAGACCTGCCAGTAATGAAACTTCTCCAACAGCACAAAAAGTTTTAATGAAAAGAAATGATCAAGATGAAATGGGCTGGGGCCAGGGCGGGCACCTCCATGAGACAAGGAGCTGTGGCTCCATTGTCCTCACCTAACAGATGTATATGGAGAATTGTGTGGTCTCCATGGTGAGGGTTAATTTTGTCAACCCGACTGCACTGAGAAATGCCCAAGCGACTATATAAAGTGCATGAGATTGCCAGTAGGGACAGTCAACAAGGGAGAAGGACTCTTCACCTTGCACGTGGCTGGTACCGTCCAACCTGCTGGACTCCTGGATGAAATGGGGGAAAGTGATAGCCAGCTAGGCTTGTAGTGTCATTCTCCCTGGGCTGGGATGTCAGTTCCTGAAGACACCTGACTCTGGTTTCTTTAGTCTTCCAGTGTGGACTCATCCCAGCAAGCTCTCCTGGGAGCTTCCAGGTCTTCTGCTTTGGACCTTAGCTGCACAATTGAATACGGCTCCCCTTATTCTGAGGCTTCCTGCATTGTGGGCTGAGCTGCTACTGGGTTATACGGATTTGGCAAATGCAGATGATCATTATTGGGTTCTGTCACTTCCAATCATGCATGTCTCCTTTATAATCATACATAAATATGTGCATATAAATGTATATTCATTGGTTCTCTTCCTCTAGAGAATGCTGACTAATACTTCTGTACTTCCCTGGCCTGTTATAGCCTTTTATGAGCTCAGGTATTTCAAAATAGATTGAACTTTCTATCATTTACCATAAAAATCTTTGAAAAATTTATAATAAGAATTTTCAGTAGGGAAAGTTTTTTTTTTTTTCCTCCTCCAGGCTGGAGAATTTCCAAAGCCTGTTTCACTGTGGTAACTAGAACCTTAACTTTATAGTTCTCATAATCAATGCAATAACCCTGCAGACTGTGCAGCAGTAGTCATGATAAAGCCTGTCTACTCTCATTTCTGCAGTCTTCCAAACAATAATTCAGGAGTTACAAGACTGATTCATCTTTTAGCTGTGTTGAAGCAAAAAAAAAAAAAAAAAAAAAAAAAAAAAGATTCGAGTGAGTACTTAGAATTCCTTTGCTCTCTGGACTTACATAGAAAATCCCTGCTGTATGAGTTGATGTCTGGATCCCATGCTGTCTTGGAAAATTAGTGCACCATGCCACCTGTCATCTTTCCAGACAGTGGTCTCAGCCCCAGATTAATGGCAAGTGTGAATATACTTTACTTCACCTAAGTAATGAACTAAAAGTAAGGTAGACATCTATCTTTTTGGGTCATATCTAATATTAGAAGACATCTGAAATACAGTCACCAGAGGCTGACTGTGTAGTTCAGTGGTAGAATGCTTGCTCAGTATGTATGAAGCCCTGATTCCCCAACACTATAAAAATGTATATATTCGTCCCTTGATATATGCTGGGGATTGGTTCCAGGGTACTTTACAGATACTGAAATTTGCAGATAGATACTCATAGTCTGTGAAAAAAAGCTTCATATTTGCATAGACTTATGCATATCTTCCCATACATTTAGGACATCTCTGTTATTTAACATATCTAATATGAGGTACATGATATGTAAATGGTTGTGAAAATATTTTGAATTGGAGAATAACAGCAAGAGGAAAAAGTCTACCCATTCATTTTCTTCTATCTATAGATGCTTTTTCTTCCTGAGAACTTTTTACCTGCAGGTTAAATGCTGACTGAATGCATGGAAGTGTAACCCACATGTACAAGGAGTGGGCTGTCCTTGTCATATGAGTGAATTTTGAAGTACACACTCTTCAGAAATCAAGTCTCTAATACTGTTTCCTAACTCATAAACAAAGAATTGATTCTCTTTGCTTTCTTAACACCTGGTTAAAATGTTTCTGTGCCTTAATCATGATCCCTGAAACAATTTATAACTCTCAACCTTTGCCTGTTTCTGATCATAGTTTCAGAGAGAAGAAACAGCGGGTAGTTAGCAAACTTTTGCTACTGATAAGGACAGAAAATAAAAGTTTCACCTGAGTTATTGTGTATATACTTCATGACTGCTATAATGAGATAGTTATGTTATTATTCTGAATTTATAGATGAGGAATCAGATTTAGAAACAGTAATTTGTCAGAGGTTACATCATAATCAATGGGACTTAAGGTTGTAAAAGTTAGGACCAATGTTCAAGTGTATAGCTTTTAGGTTTACAGTCAGAGTTTTGTCTTTATGTGATCATTTAACCGTTCCCCAGAGGAAGAACTAGAGCAATGTCTCTCAACCTTGAAAATGCTGTGATTAACTCCTTAATACAGTTCCTCATGTTGTGGTGACCCCAACCAAAAGATTATTTTCATTGTCACTTCATAAATGTCATTTTGCTACTGTTATGAATTGTAATGTAAATATATGCAGATGATATGTAAAAGGTCCATTGAGACTCTCAAAGAGGTTGAGAACTGCTGGAATAGAACATTTCCAGCTGTCTACAAGGCTCCTTAGACACCTTCACAAGAAGTGCCTTTTCTAACATTAACCCATTATTGAAAATTACATGGGGTTCCTCAAATAGTTAAAAGTAGAAATGACCACTGCCCCAGTTGCCCACTACTTGATATCAATCCCAAAGGACCAAATTCGCCATCTCAGAGAGATACCCACATGTCCACTTTCCTTCCCTGTTAGGGGTATTCACTAAAGCCAAGACAGGGAATCAAATACATACACATGTGCACACGTGTGCACACTTGTCATTACTATAGCCGAAGATGCCGATAAAGTTAAACACACTCAGGTATGTGGATGTTAGTCAGCATCAGGCTAAAAGGCAATGTATCCATGTTTATAATATGAGTAAAACTAGATGGCACTGTACTAACAATCCCCATACAGAAAGAAAAATACCATGATTTCATTCATGACCTGTAGTAAATTCCAATTCAAAGAAGCCGAGAATGGAATGCTGGCTCCAGAGATGAGAGGGGGAAGGAACAAGGGTGTAGGACAAAAGGTAAGGAGCTTCACTCTGTACAGAACATTCTAGAGGTCGAACAGATGGGACTGCAGATGTTAATACAGTTCTGTGTACTAGAGATTTTCTAATAGCATATCTCTTAAGTTTTCTCGCAACAAGAAAAACATGTTGATGTGACCTTAGTTCATCCACAGTTATTGCTTCCCCATATGTACATTTAAAAACATTATTTTGTGTCCCTTAACCATACAACATCGACATCCAACCCATTTTATGGGGTAAACACTATTCAAATATCTTGCTACCTTGTTACTCATTTCTAAATGTGAGGTTCAGCTAAGTAAAATCACATAGCAATTTTTTTTTTTTTTGTATAGAAACTGGTGCAAAATTATGCCGTGTGCCTTACCATTGTGAACCACATCAGTAGTTTGTCTTTCTGACTGTTGTGCAATAGTTCACTGAATTGATTTGTCACGATTTATTTCTACATACAGTAGTGATGATGCTAAGGTATTTTCCCATTTCTGATTTTGTGAATGATACGTTAACCTATGCATATTTCAGTAGGTAGAAACACTGATTTCCCCTGATTGTACAGTCAGGTTTGAAATTGGTAGGGCAGGGAGTAATAAATTTTGATTCCTGAATTTTCTGGCACTACTCTATCAACTGTACAGTAATTACTATATAGCTCTCTATGAGTGATCTAAAGTTAATCAGGAACTTTCTGTTAGCTTAATTAGCAACAGAATGGAAAGTCCTATATTTTTTCTCAACAAATAAGAGAGTCTTAATTATTACATAGCTGACACACTATAAAGTATGTAGAACATTTGGTAGTCTCTCTTTGGAAAAAGAAACTGTAATAAGCCCCATCTTCGACAAACTTGTTTTACTCACTGAAATGTGTACAGTAAGAGGAAGGTGAGCAGTTGATTCCACATTTACTTGTACACTGTAATTAGCTAAGAAAGAAACAAAACAATTTAAAACCAATTTCCATAGTCTATCCATGCACAGAAATTGATTGCAGACTTGAATTTGCTGAACAGAAAGTGAAGCTAGCTAATCTCAATTTGTATTTCATCAAGTCAATGTCAACTATTGATCCCTGCAGCTTACTGCCGCAGAGGCAACACAGCCCCGTCATTCCTTCAGGTGGCAGGACACAGTCGCTGTGTGCTTGAATTAGGTGTGGGCTACACGTTTCATTTGCTTGAGGAAGATGAAATATTTAGCAATAGTGGAAGGCGAAACCTCTGCCAACCACCTCTTCTTTCAACGCTTACCTCATCTTAATTTAATGGTCATTGATTCTCATTGGTGGATGTTATACAGAGCAAGCCCTTTTGTAATGGAATGTTAGAAGATTGGAATAAAACTCACTTTACAGGCCAGCTCAATTCTCTCAAGCTTTCTTGAACTCTTGACAACACAACATTACATTTGAAGAGAAAGGTTTGACCTGCGTGTTGCAGAATGGGTTTCCACAGGGCGCCTGGTTTTTCTCAAGGAGCGATCCATGCTGCCGTTGTCACAGGGTCTGTAAGCTGTTTGACAAGCCGCAATGGCTTCTGCCCTGTCACAACACAGAATGTGGAATGCTGTGCCTTGTCTGAACACTAGTACTTATGTTAAAAAGTGACCTGAAGTGACAGAGAAAATAATGTCTTCTTTCTCAAAAGAAATGTCATAACTCCACTCTCCACCTCCATCTCTTTCCCTCTTTACATAAAACCTGTGAATAATAATACTTACTGTATTTGGAGTTTGTGATGTCTAACAGAAGTAGTGCATTATTAGTGACATCACAAAGTATTTCTCCTTGCTTAACTGTAGTTTCCCATTCTAAACATTACTGTATTGTTACTTTTGCCTTTTTCCTCAGTACATTTAATTTCCATCTCTTTGTTGGCTACCATTGTAACTTTTAAAATCAAATTTATTGGTTTTATTTATGTAGCAAACTGTCTTACACAGGCATGTTGTATGTTGAGCATGTTTGCCTCTCGTCTCCTCTCTACTTTCCTTCTTTTGTCGCTCCCTCTTTCTCATGATCATTCCCTTTGTTCTCATAGACAATTTTCATTCTATTTCCATTCTTACGCTCATCATTCACTCTTCTTCTTTATGGCTGAAAACATTTTCCTTGAGTATAGACACCAAACTGTATTGATCCATTTCTCTGCCGCTGCATGTCTGGGTGGACGGCCTAACTTGACTCTCGTCCATAGTGCTGCAGTCAAAAGTGAGATGCAAGCATTTTTGGCATGTTTACTTGGGCTCATTCAGGTACACAGAAAGGTATGAGATATCTTGGTCATCTATTTTAATTTTTAAAGCCAACCTTTTGAGTAGATAAAGGATAAAGAATTCAATTCCCACGGGACACAAAATGTGTCTTGGGAAGACAAGGTCCTCTTTCATCATCATCTTGGCTGCACTGGAGCTTGCATTGCAGTCCAGGCTAGCATCCGATTCTCAATCGTCTTGCCTCAACTACTGGAGTGCTGGTACTACAGGTGGGCAACACAGTAGTACTCAGTAGAAGCACATTTTACAGTGCCTCTCTTAAAGGGAGAGTTGATTACATTGTCTGTGTTTATATTCAAGCCAGTCGGGATCTTCACAGACATATGCAGGCACTTATGTAGAAAGATTCAGTAATATAAATAACATTTTTGTTCAAGAATCATAGTAATCTTACAAAACATATCATCTCAACTTGTCTGCCTTGACATGTATTAATATGTTATTTCAAATAAGCCTACAGGCCACCCAACCCTCACCTTAGATATTCCCATGATGCAGATGTGGTAACACCTTCAGGAAACATGACGTAACTAAGTAACTAACAGCAAAGGATCTTAACACTGGAGTTTGCAGCCAGAGACGGGATGGATTGGGATGCATTTGTAAGTAATAGGAAAGACTACTAGAAAGGACTAGTGTGGAGTCAGGAAACCTAAAGCAAGTCCTTACTGTATTAGTCAAGGTTCTGAAGAGCATGGCATGTTCTTTCTTAACTGAATGCCCACACCAGGCATGTGGTGGAGTAATAACTAATATAGTATGGATCTGCATGTGTCCAGCCATTCCAAATGGCAGTTGCCATGACTGCTTCTTCTGCACATAAGAAAAGTGAAATAAAAATTACTACTATAAGTCAGAGAGTGTGATGGAGCTTCAGTGCCAGGCCACACCTACTGGCTTAGCACAGAAATAACCTTACCTGCAGCCTTTGTTTCTTTCTGCTCCTTAGTTCTTCACCCCATTGTGTCTTAAAGCTCTAGAAATCCAAGCACTGAAACTCCCACTTAGGAGGTTCTTTGTTTAGGTTAGCAGGGGCAAATAGACAGCTGGAAGGCATGTTCACCCTCTGGAAATTATGACCTGTTCCCTGGCTGAGCATCCTCATCCATCATGATAGGGACTGGTAGACAGGCCGGTCCTGAACAGGGGACCATCTCTCCCTTTCTCATTGTCACTTCCTTTGAGGTATGCTACTGTTCCTTCTTCTCTGAGAGGGTGGGGTCCCCTGGGTATCCCCTTACCCTGGTGCATCAAGTTCTCTGTCAAGGTAGGCCCATCAGCGGTTTACTTCTAACTCAATGATTCTTTGATGCAACTTTACCCACTTGTTTATTCTATTGTAATCTTTAAGCCACCAACTTTCTAAAACAAAACTACATTTAAAAATATATAGTGTGTAAAATGCTTGACTTTTCTTTATCTTCCTTCCCCCAAATATGGGGATGCCATTGTCTTGTTTTTAGGATGCTTGCTAAAGGGGGAAGCAGTCACTAAAGCCAAGACATTGAAATTTTGTTTTGAAAATGCTTAGTGCATAATATCTAACTTAAGGTAACATACCAAATGCCCAGATAACTCTGTAATGCCTAGATGATACCATGACTCAGTGAGTGTCTGTGTATCTGTGTGTGTCTTTGTATTTTTGTGTCTGTATGCATCTCTCTGTGTGTGTCCATACAAATATGTCATGGTTTTTATAAAGATCATTATATATGTAATTTATGTTAATTAACTCTAAGAGGATGTGGATTGTCCTACTATTCTTTCTGTCTCTGTCCTCCCATTTCCTATTCCCTCCCTTTTGCATACAGTTAACATTTCCTACTCATTAGTGATTCTTTAGTGTGGAAACTAAGGTAAGCACATGCATAAAGCCAAATGCACAATTTCAATTTCAATTTTGTGATGTGCCTAACGAAGAATGTTAGCAGAGTACACAGCAAAGCAAAAAGCTGGTTCCAAGCCGGGCTCCACTTTCCACTATTTTCTCAGATACCTGAAATTTACTAACTCCAGACTCTGAAGCATTTTTAAATACTCTCCTTTCTTCATTTGCTTGGTTCCTGTCAAAAAATAGTTATTTAAAGAAATCTGGGCTAGGGTATAGATTTAAGTATGACATTTCTGTCATTGGCACAAAAATATTTCCTCCTGAAGAGTCTATCATTTTATTCTAAGAGCTCACATAATCACATGGCTACATCATCATCCAATCATCCACTTTCCTTCAGAAGGGTCAAGGTACACTTGGGTAGTGATTGATCTACATGTCTATGATAGTGAGCATATAATACCTCAGATCTATTGACTATAGAAGTCACACTTATAGACTCCATTTAACCAAAAAAAAAAAAAAGTATAGAAAATGGAAAGAATCCAGTTTCATGGCATGAAAGTTTTTAATCAACTATTTAGGCTGGGACCAAGCAAATGAAAGATGGGAATTATTTAAAGAAATGCTTCAGAGTCTGGGAACTGGTAAATTTATTTACTTGGATTTCTTTGTGAGGAAAAAAAGGGTCATAAAAGGCATGTTCTACCAGCCCCCAAGCTTGTCTTTGGTCTTGTGTAGCCTCTTTTCTGAGTTTTCCTTCTTGTTAAGCACCTGTTCTTCCCAGAAGGAAAGAAGACATCCCAGTCTGGGGACAGATGGAGACCCAGCTGTGTGTCAAAAGGCATCTTTTCTGTAACCATCTGCTCTCTGCTTGGTGAGTGCCCATCAAATGACAGCCAGCAGCAGGTGGTAAGGAGATGGATTTTCCCTGTCACGGGTGGAAAAGGGCCTGGGTGGTTTGGGATTGAAAAGGTACACCATGATGTTATTTAACATGCTTTCATTTCCTTTTCTCTTTATGCTTATGATGGGATGGCGTGAGGTGGTATCCAAATTCTCTATGTTGTCTGCGCAAATTGAAAGTGGATCAACCTTTACTGCAAGCTTCTACTGACTGGGGCTCTATCTGTGGATTTCAGCCCGTCTTAATTTTTAATGCATTATTGAGTGTACAGAAGACAACAAACAACCATCAAGTATTTACACACATCTATAATCCTTCTGACAAGCTGGATCATGCATTTTAATCTTTCCACTTTTACCTTCCTGAGATTAGCGGGTAGTCATGGAGGCCATCCATTCTTCTGGATAGCTGAGATGGTGTCTGTATGCCCAGTTAACACACCATGGATCTATTTGCCTGGAATGAATTATTCTCCTTAAAACCTGGGCCTCTGTCTGAAGACCAGCATGTGGGGAACTAGCAAGGCTTCGTGAATTCACATTGTGCTGGTCCTGGGCATCGTCTTATCCATCTCTCTTGCTTCTTCTTTCGGTTCTTGTCTTATGTATTTTGAGAGTGTATTTTGTAAATTCAAGCTCGGAGTTTGCTTTCTTTTTCTGTCAGGTTGTTTTATTTCTCTGGTAGATTGGCTCTTTTAACATAATATCTTGATTGATATCTTCTAATGTTGATTTCAAAATTTAATTTATAGACAACATATAGCCTGAACATTGGCATCTTAGACATTTATGTTAAAAATTATGCTGCTGCTGCTAGTGAGTGTGTGGTAGTGTGTATGTGTATGAGTGTGTGTATGTGTGTATAACATGTATATGCCAGGACAGTGAATGTGTAGGTCAGAGGGTAATTTTTGGAGTTGGTTCTTTCCTGTTGGTTCTGGGATCAAATTCAGGTCATTAATCCTGCATAGCCAATGGTTCTATCCTGAGCCACCATCTTGCCAGCTACTATCTTAACCTTTTTAAGTGTGTAGCTCACTAGTATGAAGCATGTTCACATGCTAGCAAGAGCTTATTTACAGAAATCATAATATATGTACCTTAATATGATTTATGTGAATGCTATATATAGCATATATATACACACACATATATATATACTTTGTATGTGTACTTTATACTATAAATATACTTTACATTTATATATACTTTAAAGAATATGCTTATACATACTTTCTATAAATTTAGCATGTATATTAATGTAAATTTTTAGTATGTGTTGACTTAGTTTTAAAATACATTTGAAAATTAGCTTAGTGATACTCATTTGTGTTTGTGTAACTGCTGTCTAATGTCCGACTTTTCCGTATCTCTTGTTTATTATTTCATGCCTTCTTCTGAACTAGTTACGTTTTTAAAAATTTATTGTGATTTTTATTGTCTCCATTATTGCCTAGAGGCAGCTGTATGTACTAGACACTTGAGAATCCACATACAAATAAAAACTTTTTAGCACTTTCTGGAACATGCAAAATGTAGAAGAGTTTAGATAAACTACTTATATGTCTTTGTGCTATGGTCAAGCATTTTAAAAATGATTTTTGCAATTAAAATATAATTACTTGTTTTATCTCTTTTTGTCTTTATCTGACTATTTCCATGTTACGTTCCCCTTGTTTTCTCTCAAATTCAAGGCCTCTTTCACTTTCATTGTTTATATATATATATATATATATACACACACACACACACACACATACACATATGGTGATATATAGGAATATATGTGTATATACATGCACACAGAATGTACATATTATACAAAAATATACATATGCATATTTATATATGCTACTCAGACTATATAATAGTATTTATATGTATAGAACTTTAGGGATGACCAGTTGGTACTTGTCTTAGGGTTTTACTGCTGTGAACAGACAGAATGATTAAGGCAATTTTTATAAGGATAATATTTAATTGGCTTATAGATTCAGAGGTTCATTCCATTATCATCAAGGTGGGAACAGGGTAGCATCCAGGCAGGCATAGCATAGAATTATCTGAGAGTTCTGCATCTTGTTCAGAAGGCAGGCAGGAGAAGACTGGATTTTAGGCAGCTAGGACAAGGGTCTTAAAGCCCATGCCCATTGTGACAAATTTCTCCAACAAGGCTACGCCTACACCAACAAGAACACACTTCCTTTTTTTATTAGATATTTTCTTTATTTATGTGTCATATGATATCTCCTTTCCCCTCCTGGTTTCCCCTCCAAAAAAAAAAAAAAAGAAAGAAAAAAAAAAACCTCTTCCCTCCCCTCTTTCCCTGCTCACCAACTCATCCTCTCCCACTTCCTGGCCCTGGCATTCCCCTACACTGAGGCATAGAACCTTTGAAGGACCAAGGGCCTCTCCTCCCATTTATGACCAATTAGGCCATCCTCTGCTATACCTATGGTGCTGGAGCCATGAGTCCCACCATGTGTACTCTTTGGTTGGTGGTTTAGTCCCTGGGATCTCTTAGGGTAGTAGTTAGTTCATAATGTTGTTCGTCCTAAGGGGCTGCAAACTCTTTAGCTCCTTGGGTCCTTTCTCTAGCTCCTTCATTGGGGCCCCTGTGCTCAGTCAAATGGATGGCTGTGAGCCTCTACTTCTCTATTAGTGGGGCACTGTCAGAGCCTCTCAGGAGACAGCTATATCAGGCTCCTGTCAGCCAGCACTTGCTGGCATCCACAATAGTGTCTGGATTTTATGACTGAATATGGGAAGGATTCCCAGGTAGAGCAGTCTCTGGATTGTCCTTCCTTCAGTCTCTGCTCCATAGTTTGTCTCTGCAACTCCTTCCATGGGTATTTTGTTACATCTTTTAAGAAGAAACAAAGTATCCACACTTTGGTCTTCCTTCTTCTTGAGTTTCTTGTGGTTTGTAGATTGTACTTTATGTATTCTGATCTTCTGGGCTAATATCCACTTATCAGAGAGTGCATACCATGTGTGTTCTTTTGTGATTGGGTTACCTCACTCAGGATGATATTCTCCAGATCCATTCATTTCTCTAAGAATTTCATAAATTCATTGTTTTTAAGAGCTGAATAGTACTCCATTGTGTAAATGTGCCACATTTTTCTGTATCCATTCCTCTGTTGAGAGACATCTGGGTTGTTTCGAGTTTCTGGCTATTATAAATAAGGCTGCTGTGAACATAATGGAGCATGTGTCCTTATTACATGTTGGAGCATCTTCTGGGTCTATGCCCAGGAGTGGGATAACTGGGTCCTCTGTTAGTACTATGTCCAATTTCCAGAGGAACCGTTAAACTGATTTCCAGAGTTGTTGTACCAACTTCCAATCCCACCAGCTATGAGGGAGTATTCCTCTTTCTCCACAACCTCTTCAGCATCTGTTGTCACCTGAGGTTTTTATCCTAGCCATTCTGACTGTTGTGAGGTGGAATCTCAGGGTTGTTTTGATTTTCATTTCCCTGATGACTAAGGATGTTGAAAATTTCTTTAGGTGCTTCTCAGCCATTCAGTATTCCTCAGTTGAGAATTCTTTGTTTAGCTCTGTACCCCATTCTAATAGGGTTATTTGGTTCTCTGGGGTCTAACTTGGTGAGTTCTTTGTATATATTGGATATTAGCCCTCTATCAGATACAGGATTGGTAAAGATCTTTTCCCAGTTTTTTGGTTGCCATTTTGTCAGTATTGACAGTGTCTTTTGCCCTACAGAAGCTTTGTAATTTTATGAGGTCCCATTTGTCAATCTTGATCTTAGAGCACAAGCTATTGGTTTTCTGTTCAGGAAATGTTCCCCTGTGCCCATGTGCTCGAGGCTCTTCCCCACTTTCTTTTCTATTAGTTTCAGTGTATCTGGTTTTAGGTGGAGGTCCTTGATCCACTTGGACTTGAGCTTTGTACAAGGAGATAGGAATGGATCGATTTGCATTCTTCTACATGCTAACCGCCAGTTGAGCCAGCACCATTTGTTGAAAATGCTGTCTTGTTTCCACTGAGTTGTTTTAGCTCCTTCGTCAAAGATCAAGTGACCATAGGTGAGTTATGTTAATTTTTATACTATTCTACTACGTGGGTATATAAGTATTTATCCATTTTACTA
This sequence comes from Montemys delectorum, assembly GCA_019843815.1. Taxonomy (NCBI): domain Eukaryota; kingdom Metazoa; phylum Chordata; class Mammalia; order Rodentia; family Muridae; genus Montemys; species Montemys delectorum. Next base: position 54,525 of record JADRCD010238684.1, read on the forward strand.
TATGATTGACAATTTTGGTTGATAGTATGTAGAAATGGACATGATATTTTATTTCAAAATTCATGTTCTTCCCACGTAGCATATGTTCAGATTCTTTCTACCATCCCTGAAGTCAACTAACTTGAGCAACAATTTCATGTCCAAAATTTCACGAACACATGACTCAGCAGAAGACAAAATTCCTCATTCTTCAGTAGCTGTGAGTATGTGAAACCAAACAAAAGATGTGTTTCCAATATACTGCAGCAGAATTGGCAACAGATGGACATTTCCTTTTCAAAAGTGAGAAAGCCTAGAAAAGGTTGTGCTGGACCCCAACCAAATCCTAAACCTCTCTGGAAATTTCTATTAAGTCCATAAGGCTAGAGAATAATTTTTGTTGGTTTGGTTCTTTGCCCTATAGTCCTATCGGGCTAGTGCTATTGCTTCTATTGTGTCCAGTCACAGCCCCACCCTGGTACCACCTCAAGGTGTTGTATGTCAGTAGCCTGATCCATGGGAACCAGGGAGGGTACATCTTGCCCCTGAGTCCTGTGTGCTTTGGGCCTAAATTGACTTCATGGATATCCATCATTTCTCTTGAGGGGTATTTTTCTAGCTGATTAAGCTGTCTTTCTTCATCTGGATCCTATGGCAACCCTCTTGCAGTTTGTTCCATTTCTGTCTAGGCTGGCAATGTCTCTGCTGATGTAATCCCAAATCCATTGTGGGTTCCTGCTAAAATAGTCACTAAAATACGTAGTTAATCTTTTTTTTTCAAGTGATTGTTCGTCATACGTGGGCATTTTCTATAGATGTGTATTATATATTTATTTATTCATTTATTCATTTATCTACTGTAGTAGTTTGAATATGTTTGACCCGTGAGAAGTGGCACTATTAGAGGTATGGCCTTATTGGAGGAGGAGTACCCTTGCTAAGGGAAGTGAGTCACTGTGGAGGCAGGGCTTTGAGGTCTCATATATATGCTCAAATCTGGCCACTGTGTTCCAGTCGCTCCTCTTGGCTGCCCGTGGAAGAGTCTCCTGGCTACCTTTTCATCCAGAGGTAGAACTCTCAGCTCCTTCTCCAGCACTGTGTCTGCCTATAGGCTGCCGTGTTTCCTGACATGATGATAATGGACTGAGCTTCTGAAATTGTAAGCCAGCCCCAATTAAACATTTTCTTTTATAAGAGTTGCCTTGGTCAAGGTGTCTTCTCACAGCAATAAAATTCTAACTAAATCTATCTATCTTTCTGTCTGTCTGCCTGCCTGCCTGTCTGTCTGTCTGCCTGCTTGCCTACCTGTCTGCCTACCTGCCTGCCTGCCTATCTTTTTGTAAAATGTCCAGATAACAACATTTTATAAAACTCTCAGGTCCTGGTTCTTTGTTTTTGCTTAGCCATTTACTCCATGTGTGTATCTCCTCTTTCATTTTACCCTATGCATAAGGAGAATTCAGGTCACACCTTCAGCATGTCCTTTAAAACTCTTCAGGTAAGTTTGCAGTTTTACTGCTCAGCAAATTCAACCTTCTACAAAACACTGGAAAACAATTCGGACCCATTCTTTTCCACACTAACAAGACCTACCCTTTCCCACTCTCTCATAAGAAACCCCTTCCTCTGAGACTTTATTAGAATCACATGTGATGCTCACATTCTTACCAAAATAGCCCCGCCTCTGCCCACTGCCTGGGGCCAAAGCTACTTACATATTTTTAGACATTTAGTTGGTAAATAATCCTTCTTACAAGACACAAGTTCCTACTGCTAAATGCCGTGGATTTGGAGCCTAAACAGCAAAAGTCACGGACCCACAGGTATGACCAGGCTGCTGTCACCAAGCTTCCTGCCCTTGGTTTGCGGAAGGCTGTCTTCTCATTATTCCTTTCATATAGTCTTTGCTCTGTATTCCTCCATCTTTACCGTGACCCTTTTTGTAGAAGAAAACCAATCCTACTGAGTTAGGGTACCACTCAAGACCAAATTTAATCTTAAATTATTGCTGCTTCCCTTTTATTCTTGAGACAAGGCCTCATGTACTCATGGCTAGCCTCCAACTCTCTATGTAGCATAGGCTGGATTCTAACTCTCTATGTAGCTACCTTCTGATCCTCTTTCCTCTACTCTAGAGTGCTGAAATCACGGGTATGTGGTTTTATAGCCAGTTTATATGGTACTGGGTAGTGAACTTAGGGCTTTGTACATGCTAGACAAAGACTCTACCAAATAAGCTATGTCCCCATTCCCCATCCCTTTAATTATTTCCTTCAATTCCTTATTTCCAAATACAGAAACTTTGGGGGTTGTAGGCCTTTGCCATATGAATATTGCGGGGGGGTGCATTCAGTATACAGTAGGTTTCAAGTTGTACTTTCCGTACCATTTAGACATCTAGCAGACCTCATATAATTTATTGAAAAGAACCTTTCTTCACTGAACTTCGTGTGTGTGTGTCCCCAAGGCTTCTATTCTGCTACATAAGTTAGTCTTTCTGTTATAGCATCACTACTGTACAGATTCAATAATAAGTAGTAATATGGCAAACTAAGATCCCAGCTTTGTTGTTTTCCATGGCTCAGGTTACTTGATTCTTGCTGCGCTGCAGATTGAACACAGGGCCTAAAGGAAACTAGGCAAGGACTCTGCCATGGAGCTGTATCTCTAGCCCTTAACTACTTATTCTTTGTTTTTCATTATTGGATATTTTCTTTATTTACATTTCAAATGTTATCCCCCTTCCCGGTCCCCCCCCCCAGAAATTCCCTATACTATTCCCCTTCCCCCCTGCTTCTATGAGGGTGTTCCTCCACCCACCCACCCACTCCCACCTCCCCACCCTCGAATTCCCCTACACTGGGGCATCTATTGAGCCTTCATAGGACCAAGGACCTCTTCTCCCATTGATGCCTGACAAGGCCGTCCTCTGCTATGTATGCGGCTGGAGCCATGGGTCCCATATTCAGGGAGTCTTGCAAGTCTATTAGCATCTTAACTTCAATGGTATCAGAGCTGCGGGTTTTGATCAATGCTAAATAAGAGGGAAACTCTTATATAGATATCTTGAACTTATGTTTTAAAGATATGGTTTGGGGAATTTTATTTTACTTTGGGATGCTGTGGCAAAGTATCTTTCTATTTTTTTCATTGCCTGTAAGCTATTTCTTTCAGGTATAAGTTTTTAGATTGGAAGGTATTCTCTTTTACTATTTAAAGATGTCATTCCTTCATCTTCTGACTCATTATTTTATATTTGAAAAGTCAGCATCAGTCTTATTGTCCTTCCTATGAAACATAGTCCTTCCTATGAAAGTACTATGTTCCATTTTCCTTGGCTGCTTTTCAGAATTTTCTGTCTTTTCAATAGTTTTACTATGCTAGTTTCCAAAAATGTCCATCCCATGACTTATGCTTCTTAACACAAAGGACCAAGGGCTTACTAAGAGTAAGAATAAGCTATCGGCCATCTTCAGACTTAACACATTGAAAAAGCTGTTGATATAACACCCAAGTTCAGAGCGAAGATTATCTCAGGGTGCACCTGGAAGATGCATCATTAATATTTCAGGAAGATTTAAGGATGTGCCTTACAGACATTTTCATTTTTTAAAATGGATTAAGGTTTTTTTTTTTTAGTTGAAAATAAAGTTATTTATATTCTAATCACAGTTCCCTTTCCCTGTCTCCTACCAGATCTTTTGCACCTTTCCAAATTTACACCTTCCTTCTCTTTCTCTCTCTCTCTCTCTTTCTCTCTCACTTAAAAAGCAAAAGCAAACAAGCAAATAAAAAAAGACAAAGAAGAATAAAACAAAACTAAAAAGGAAAAGGAAGAAAAAAGAAACAAAAAGACAAACACATACACATGCAGACACATACACGCAGAGACACACAGACACACATACACATGCAGACACATACACTCAGAGACACACAGACACATATCCACATTCAGACACACATACATACAAACACACATGAAGACACATGTACACACAGCCACACATGCCGACACACAGACACACACACACAATTAAAAAAATCAAAAACATAAAAGCTCAAAATCAGAAACTATAATATACAAGCAAAAAATGGTATGAAAAATAAAAAGCCCAAACAAAGCAATATGAGACAAAAAAAAGAAAGGAAAAGAAAAAAGAAAAATAACAACAACAACAAAAACAAACAAAAAACTCCAAAATATTTTCGAGTTTGTTTTGTTTTGGCCATTCATTGTTGGCCTGTCTTTAAGCATGGTTTGTATTGTGTACCCAGTGAGACCCAATGGAGATATTAGTTTTTCCTTCTGGAATGGTTGTTAATTGGAGGTAACCTTGGCTAAGGATGGGAGATCATGTATACTTTACATCTAAGTTCCTCACAAACATTTTCAGTGTTTTTTTTTTTTTTCTAAAAATCTTAAGGGTGCTATTCCTCAACACATGGCAAACTAGAAACCATTTTAAAGGGATTTCAAAGAGAGTAAACGTTTTATCTGATGGAGTGAGCCCACTACTATTCCTAGGAAACCCACTGACCCTCTGAGAGAATTGTATCCTTAGAGCACCGTAAGCTTGGACTGAGTGGGACCAAAGTGATTGGACAGAGACCTCCATATCCCTGATCATTTATGAGCAAGCACCAGACTGAGACTCCCACTCAGCTGTATATATGGGCAGACCGTATCTCGTAACAAATTAAGTTCGAAGTCAAGTTCCAAGGGACGTGAAGTGACGTGATGTTTCAGGGAGTGGAAATACAAGCTTAAGAAAGGCGCTTCAAGAACTGATCAGGTGGCCCATGGCCAATTGTTTTTCAAAAGCTCTTGGTCAGTGAGTTCTATATGATTCTTGTCTCTGTGTGCCCCTTCCCATGCTCAAGTCTCTTCCTTTAGAAGGGCAATATCTATTGTACTTGTAATATGCTGGTGTTACCAAAGCATTGGTGTGTGTGTTTTAACTTGAGTATTTATTTTTCTAGTTTGCAGGTCTTCAAACTGAGCAGAGTTATAACTCCAGGCACTGCTCCTGAGGAAGTTCAGTAACATTTGCTTCCCTCTTCTTCCCATATTCCACTTGTTTCCAAATGCATGGCTTAATATAAAATGAATGTATACAAATAAGGTATAAATACAACCTGATAGTTCCATTTAGTCTTGCTCCTACGTGTATGTTTCTAGAACTGGCCATATGGTATTGGTTAAAGAATCAGGGGATACATGCTTGGTGAATACTAATTCTCCCTCCCTCTGCAGTCATGAATTTTCTAAAACTCTTCCTCTAGTGGTAGGGTCTTGTGATATTTCCACATCATGACTTTGGGATGCCATCTGATGTTTGAGTTCTTGTTTAGAGAACCCTATCTTGATGTTCCATTTTTAAACATGTTCAAACAGTAACTTATAGCTGGTTGTAATGGTATGCACCTGTAATTCAGGTACTAGTAGGCTGAGGCAAGGAGATCTTGAGTTCAAGATCAGGATAAATAAACTACAAATGGATTTCCAGACCTGTCTGAGTTACACAGAGACCTCATCTCAAAAAACAAAACAAAAGACAAACTTTGAGTTCTGGAATTCATATGTGGCAAGTTTCAACTTCACACACAGTTGTTATTCCCACAATCCCCACCATGTGGTGAATGGGAACTTGCCATCCAGCACCCAGTCCATGTCCCTCTCAGCTTTTTCCTTCTTAGTTTCCTTTTGTATTAGGTATCATTGTGTGAGTTTAATGAATAAGCAAATCAGAAACTATAAATTTTCTATTATTTAGTAATAGGAAGGGCAATAATAAGATACTTAATGGCTGGGATGGCATGGTTGCCAATCAACACGAACAACTCTCTGATCATTTAGAACAGTGTCTGACCCATCAGAAAAGCTGCCCAGCCCATCAACAGAGGAGCAGCCAGGAGCAGCAGATTGGGCTGTTCCTGTATGCAGAAGATGAATGCCAACTCTGCTCACTGCCATCTGTTTTAGTTTATTTTATTACATCATTTCTCACTTCTTTTTCTTCCCTTCAAGCTCTCCCATATACCCCACTCTTCTCCTTCAAATTCACGGCCTCTTGTTTTTATTAGTCGTTATTGCATACACATATGCATATTTTCCTAAATATAACCTGTACAGTCTATATACTGTTACTTGTGTGTGTGTGTGTTTTTATGACTGTTTGGCCCGAGGCAACCAATTGGTATGCTCTTTCCTGGGGAAGAAGGCCTTCCCCACTCCCACCTTCCCTCAGTTGTGCATAACTAGCTCTTTGTGTAGGGATGAGGCCTTCTGGGCTTTTCCCCATCCACTTTGGTATACCCATTTTTCAGCTAACCTTTGGGAAGTCATGCTATTGAGACTTTATGGGCATAGTGTCTGAATCTCTCATAACAATCTATAAATGTCTGTTTTTATACACATAGATAAATATAATTGTCACCCCCTCATCAAGGAAACTTTGCCACAAGATGGAGACTACTTACAAAAAAACATAACCTCTGAAAATTCAGAGCTGCAGAACCTAGCCCCAGTGGATACATCTTTTATCTTTAAACAGGAAAAAAGGTAAGATGTCTTGACTCAACTCATCTAGTTCCACTTTGTCTCCCACCAGACCTTATCATTAAGAAATAGACTGCATTTATTCTTTTCTAGAGAGTTTTAGTTTTAATGGTTTTTTTTCTCCTGTTGCAAGGTGTTCAAAACAGAAGCTTCCATAAGTGAAAGGCTGTCTCTGTGCAATTTATTTCCTTTCAAGCTTAAAGTGAATTTCAGAAGAAAACAATTCACCTTATCAGGCGCTTCAGTTTTCCTGAAGGAAGTTTCCAGGGTAATGAGGTGGTTGGTGACTGTTGAATATGAAGAACAGAGCAAGGAGATAATTTTGTGTTTTTCTTTACAATTTAAATTGGAGGAAAATATATAGTTGTATTATATTAGAGGAGAGAGTATGTGTGGGATTTTAAAAATACAGGCTTCATAATGCAGAAAGATCATATTTAATGACAAAATTTACTTGAAATTTTCAAACATTGAAAGGGGGGAAAGTATATCAAATTGTATTGTGCATAGAGGTAAAGGGTGAGTAGGTGGCAAGAAAGGAGTAGAAATACTATAATTCAGCATAAAATCATGAGTTTATGGTTTGGAAGAAAGCTAGATGCCATTGAATTCCATCCATCTTATTTAACTGTGAGAAATGGAGATCCATATAGGTTAAGTGGCTTGATCAGGATACCGTCTAGTTAATTACTAAAGGTAAGAGAAGGAAATGCCCTTCTTGAATCATTTGTTTTAAGAAGAAAGAACAAAAAGCATTGAACACATGGTGCCATAGTGTCTAGTGTCTGATTCTTACTTAGGAAAATAAAGCACACTGGGTACCATTGAGTTGCTGCTCTTCCCCCGCAGCAGGCCTTGTACCTGCCGCCCCTGCTGAGATGCCTTCGCCCACAGAAACACACTTGCCCTTTCACCTCAACTGAGAGTGAAGCTATTAAGGGGATTGAGGTTTCAACTTCTTACTTCTTCACCTTCCCCTTGACAATGGCTAGAGTTTCAGAGTTAGGTTTTTCTCCTGTATTCTTTTTGGTAACTGATATATGTTTTTGTTTTTAATTTGTTACAACTACTGTTAAGTACGTATTTCAGTAGTCCCAAGTGCATTATTGTAACCACTATCAGAACTCTTCATCTGACAAAACTGAGACTCAGCCCACTAGCCAACTCTTCTCCTTTCTTCACTGTGTCCCTGTGAGGCTGACTACACTAGATATGGAGATATACATCACAGACATGGAGTTGAACAGTATGCTTTTCATGACTGGTTTGTTTCACCTGGTAAAATGTTCTCAACATTCACCCACAATGTAGCATGTGGTAGAATCTCCTTTATTTTTAATGTAAAGTAACACTCCATTGTATATATTCACTGCATGTTAATTACCTTTTCACTGGGGTTGTTTACATCTCTTCCCTTTTTAATTAACAATTTTGGATGGGTACAGGCAGATCCAAGGTAAAAGATCAGAACCATTGTTTTACACATCAAAGTAAGCCTACAGACAGTATAAAAGCAAAGAGGAGAAGGACCTAACCTGGTCTATGTTTAGTAGTAGGATAGAAAATCAGAAGGATCAGATGGTGACTATATGCAGATTGTCCTGTCTGCATATAGTAAAACCTAACCAGTGCCTATCAATCTAGTGAAAGACTCCCCATGCCCCCCATATACCTAGAAGCACAACTGACACTACAATCAGGAATTGTGATATATGTACCACATACTACCGGTTCAGCAGAGAGAATGTCTGGCTGTGACCAGATAACATTTTCAAGTGTAGAAATGAGGATGAAGAAACTCCTCCTTTTTTTTTTTTTTTATTCTTTTTTTTTTATTAGATAATTTCTTCATTTACATGTAAATTTTCCCTTTCCCAGGTTCCCCTCCAAAAAACAAACAAACAAACAAACAAAAACAACAAGAACAAACTTCTTTTGCTTCCCCCCTCCCCATGCCTGCCACCCCACCCTCTCCCACTTATTGGCCCTGGCATTCCCCTACACTGGGGCACAGAACCTTCACA
>JADRCD010238685.1:0-48052 GCA_019843815.1 Montemys delectorum
AGGACATGAAACAAGGCAGGGGAGAGAGTTATCAGAATGTGTTATATACATGTATAAAGCTGACAATAACATAAATCCATTAAAAGTCAATGTTTTGCCTTGTACTGAATGGTATGCTACTTTTTGTTTTTGGAATTGTTGCAAAATCTTGTCTCCAGTACTTCCTTTAAATCAGCAGCTGATCTAGAGGTTTGATAAAAGTAGGGTTTGATTTTTGTTCAACAGGTGTATTCATGATAGAGGTATAAAATTTATTCAGGGTATGTATGATGAAGACTATCTCTGTGACACTAAAATTAACCTGTATGTGCAGATAGGTGCTTCCAGCCCCACACAGCCACTAGAAAGAAAGCTCTCCATTAGCAGTTCACCTATTACCTTATGAGTCCTTCTCAATGCATTAGCTGGAACACCTCAGAAAAGAAAACCTTGCCTTACTATTTGCTTAGCTTGATAATATATAGTTGCACAGGAAAGTAATTACTGAATTTTTTATTTAGCAATAAAGATAATGAATTGGTTGTTTAATAACCTCTAAAACAAGCAAAGAATCTTTAAAAAGGCAACACAGAAGCTCAGAGCTTTACCATATTTGATGAATTTCAATTTACCATAGTTACTGGTATTTAATGCTCAAGTTATTCTAACTTTAGCCAATGTCGCTCTTTTCAAATTGGCTCTAAGTCCTTTCACGCAACCTCAATGGCTTTTGATAGCTTCTCTGCTATTTTTCATGACAAGACATCCTAGGTTCATCATGTAACTTTCTATGAAAGACCTGAAATAGCCATTTTTTTTTTTCAGGGTCTGGTTCCTTTCAGTGTGAATATCTAGTGTTTAGTTGAAATTTCTTGACATTTCAGTATTTCAAGCATATGGTGCTGGGCTGGACTGTTTGTGCTGGTTTCATTTCAATGGCACCTATAGGAGGGGTTAAAAGGGAATCAGATACCTGTGCCCAGCAACACCGAAGTCTGTGAGGACTGGATTATACTGTTAGAAACAGACACCATATGTTCCAGCCATTGTTACTTTTTATTCACATAAAAGAAATCCAAAAGTAGGCAGTCTGGAACTTTGAATGTAGCTACATGCTCATCAAGGACATAGCCACTTTTAATCTTTTTATATCAACCTATGACCCAAGAAAGCTACTGAAGCCCCAGCTTTCTGTCTGCATTGCAGCCCAGGAAGCAGCAGAAAGGTCCACGGGCAAAAGAGCACATTTCTGCTTGGGATCAGTTCCCTTTAATGAGATGTCCCTTCAGTTTCACAGAACACTCCTGACATCTCATTAGCCAAACCTTAGTAACATGGCTACCTCAAGTTGAAAGGAAGACTGAAAAATACCTTTTGTTCCAGACAGCAATGTGCTAAGTTAAAAACAAAAGAGCTAAAAACAAAAAAACAAAAAAAAAACCAAAAACCAAAACAAAACAACAACAGCAAAAAAACCAAAGCAGGGTTCAAGATAAAGAAGTAAAACATGGCCGGCGGTGGTGGTGCACGCCTTTAATCCCAGCACTTGGGAGGCAGAGGCAGGCGGATTTCTGAGTTCGAGGCCAGCTTGATCTACACAGTGAGTTCTAGGATAGCCAGGGCTACACAGAGAAACCCTGTCTCGGAAAAATAAAAAAAAATAAAAAAGAAGTAGAACATGAATGTGGGGAGCGAGCCAGGGGCAAGTCCTTCCAATATACAAATCAACCACTTTCTCCTCAAATACCTCTTTTTTTTTTGTATCTCAACTACATTAAGTTCATAACAACCACACAGTGAGATATGAATTCAATTAATAATTTTAATTTTGCATAGCATATGCTTAGATTGACATATTGCTTACAAGCCAGAAAAGAGCCTTATTCCATAAGGACTATAGAGTACACGTCAAAGAACATTTGAAGATTATTATAAATCTGTCGGCATTCTCTAAATTGAAGGTGCACGGAAAATTTTACTTATATATTTTGTTGCTATCAGTGCTGCTACAATAGTCACTGTTAGCTATAAGTAGTAAGCTGAAACATGTCTTGTCCAGAAACCAAGGTGGTCTGCTCTTGCCAGTGTGGGTAGTTACACACCCTTCAATCTACTTTACTAGGCTGTTACTGAAACAACTTCATCTTCCCATCATCTCAAGTTGCTGCTAAAAATCAGCAGCAGCACTCAACATACGATGGCAATTCTGTTACCCCCTGTCTATCAAGGTATGACTGGGTTAAAAGTCCTCAACAAATCAAAAAGATTGTTTTTGTATTTTTTATTTTTAAAGGTAGGGAAAGTTACAGAAAAAAATACATTCCTCATATACATTGTGCTATATATGTAGTAGGGTTTATACTAACACTTATCTGACCTTGAAGAGTTAAGCTCTTTCCACCAGGCCACAATATCATATTATCTAGTTCCAAAACACTATATATCTCTGCCAACTGGGTAAGAATGGAATACTTGCTCATGGCTTGTGCAGAGACAAAGAGTAGCGCTGTGTACCTGGTCTGCCCATTAAGAGTCTCTAAGGTCTTCAGCTTAACTTTCTCCAGTAGCAGCATACGGAGGAGCAAAGGGCTGCTCTGCATCCAGAAAAGCAACACTGCAGTGGCACTAAATTCTTCTTTGAAGTGGTGTACAGCACTGAAGGGAAAGGCTCTCTGCTTGCTTCTAAGCAATGTGTTAAACTAAGCATAAGCTATGTAAATAAATCAATTCGGAAAGGAGTTGCAGGCCTCTGCAGCTCTGAGATTTCTCCACTCATTAGGAAAGCTAAGAAAAAGAACCTAATGATGTGTTTGCTCTGCACGTCTCCCGCATAGGGGGACTTCACAGGAAGCTTAACTAGGAAGTTCTACAAGTGCTGATGGCAGTAAGTTCTCACAGAACATCTTCTCTCAAGTTTGGTGCCATCCTGTGAAGACAGGAATGAAGCAAGGGAGGCCCATCAGAAGTTGGCTGATAGTGATCTTTAAAATCTCGGCACTATCCCATCATAAGCTTTCTCTGTGGAGCCCTGGTTGTCCTGTAACTCTTTTTGTATATGAAGGTGACCTTGAACATCAGAAGTCTGCCTGGCTTTACATCCTGAGTCCTGGGATTTGAGGTGTGCACCACCTTGCTGGGTTAGCAACTTTTAAAATACTAAAGACATCACATCTCAGTCATGTAGAAAAATCTACATGTGGATACTAGATGATTTTTAAAAAAACACATGATATTTTTAAATGTAACTACTATGGGAAGTAATTCTAAGGCATTTCAGAAAGCATCTTACAAAAAAAGTGGACAGAATATAATGAGGATCATCATGTAAAAATAACCTATTCCTATATTCACTTTTCTAAAATTTATGATAAAGAACACATCAAGCAACGGTGTCAGCTTTGGGTTACTACAACTAAACACCTGAGACAAGCTCCTCGCAAAGTAAAAGTTTATTCAGTTAGTTGTCTTTGAGTTTTCTGTCCAACATTAAGTAGTCTCCTCTGTTAGGGCCTTAGATGAGGATGGCACATCATCACAGGACCATGCATCTGAGAGAGTGCTCACAACACAACATAGAAACAGACTGAAGTGCCATAGGCCCTTTGGAAGGCATGCCCCAAGGACCTAAGGACCTCCTATTTCTTAAGGGTCTCCCGCCTCCCAACAGTACAACTCTGGAAACCACAGTACCAGCCTTCTGATCTGGCCTAATCTTTTGCAACTTAAAAAACTGTTTAAAATATATTATAAATTTCTCTTAATAATAAATATTCAACAGAATAGTGAGTAGGAGACAAGAGAGCATCTTACAAAGGGAAAAGGAAGAGACCAGCAGTTCTGAGTCCTTATCAGCTATTACATTTTCTTCCTTGAACTAGAGAGACAGGCTCTATTTTCCAGATAAGAACACAGATGTCAAGTCAAGTGCTGACTCCCCCAGGCTTTGCTACTGCTGCCAATCACTTCTTGTACTAGCTCTCTCACTGGTACCCCAAAAGTGTCTAGGACTAAATGAGATCACATATGTACCCATTAAAGTGTGGAAATGTTTCTAAATAGGAAGGTGACTGAATTGGACAAACTGCAGAGTTCTATTTTCTTTTTATATAAGTTACTAATTTCTTCAAAATTATAATTTGACCCAGGACTAATAAATGGTACAGGTAGAAATCTAACTAATGATATGGTTGAACTAAAGCCAGATTATAGGCCTAACTATAATTTTTTAAGTTCTTTCTTTGTTTTTTGAGACAGGTTTCTCTTTGTAGCCTTGGCTGTCCTGGAGCTCACTCTGTAGACCAGGCCAGTCTAGAACTCAAGAGTCCGCCTGCCTCTACCTCTCTAATACTGGGATCAAAAGCATGGACCACCATATCCAGCCAATTTTACACTTTAATCTAATGTTTGCTATACTACATTTCTGCTCAACTTAATTTCTTATCATTTATCTTTGCATACTAAAACATGCAAACTTTTTTTTTTCTTTTTGGTTTTTCAAGACAGTGTTTTCTCCGTGTATCCCTGGCCGTCCTGGTCCCAGAACAGACCAGGCTGGCCTCGAACTCAGAAATCCGCCTGCCTCTGCCTCCCAAGTGCTGGGATTAAAGGCGTGAGCCACCATTGCCAGGCATGCAAAACTTTTTAAAAGCAGTAAATGCAGATGTCATTTGCTCTCCAAATTTCAAAAGCCAAAGAAATTTTTTTATCTTCAGCTTCTAACAGAACCTTCAATGAAGTAGCTCCTATTTTGGGTGATATAAGCTGAAGAAATCTATAAAGTACTCACTAAAGAGAATGTCATTCAAAATTCCAAATTAAACAGGTTATATGTGAGCACCACCAGCAGTTTAGGTCAGAAGTAATCCAAATGTCCATCAACTAATGACAGGATAAAATGACTTATGTGTACAATGGAATATAATTGAACAACATATTGATTCCAATACCTACCTGTGATGCTTGGCCTAGGAAGTGGCACTATTAGGAGGTGTGGCCTTGTTGGAGTAGGTGTGTCACTGTGGCTGTGGCCTTTAAAACCCTGATTCTAACAGACTGGAACCCAGTCCTCTAGCGGCCTTCAGATGAAGATGTAGAACTCTCAGCCTGCCTGGATGCTGCCATGCTCCTGCCTTGATGATAATGGACTGAACCTCTGAACCTGTGAGCCAGCCCCAATGAAATGTTGTCCTTATAAGAGTTGCCTCTGTCATGGTGTCTGTTCACAGCAGTAAAATCCTAAGATACTACCCCAATATGGATAAATCTCTAAAACATAATCCAAGGCTACTCACTACATATAATCCCATTTCTGTTAGTGGCTAGAGGAGAGATCTATCAAGGAGAATGGCACAAAAAAAAATTAGGAACTTTCTGGGGCAATAAAAATATTCTAGACTTTGACTGTTGTGGGGGCAAATGACAAAACTCACTGAACTGTATATTTAAAGGGGGCACATTTTATTATATACAAATTATACTTCAAGCCAGACTCAGTTGCAGAGTCAACTTAGTAAGACTTTGTCTCAAAAAAAAAAAAAAGAAAAAAAAAAAAAAGTAAAAGAGGAAGGAGGATACAGCTCAATGTAGAGCACTTGCCTAGCACGCATAAAGCCCTAGTTCAAATCCAAGTACCTCAACCTCCCCCACGACCCCAAAGCAAATAATTTTTAAAAATCTGACTTTCTAAACAAATCAGTCATGAATAAATGCACATAAGCCATCTATTTGTTTTTGATATTGTCTCACTCTGAGGCCCAGGATGGCCTTGAACTCCCAGTCCTCTTGCCTTAGCCACCTAACTGCTGGAATTTCAGACATGCATCACTTCATCTGGTATATATATACACGTGTGTGTGCATGTGAGTGTGTGTACTAACACACCCCCCCACACACACACACAGTTTCTAAAACTACTCTGACAATGAAGAAACTAGTTGAACAAAGGTAGAACAAGGTGAGTTGTGCATTTTGAGAAATACCCAAGCTGTAGGGTCTGACAGACTTACATTTGAATCTTGCTAAGACAGGCAATCTTTAATTTTTTTTCTTTTTAAAATTATTTACTTTACATGTATAAGTTTGTGCACCACTGATATGCTTGGTGCCTGCAAAGTTCAGAAGAGAGTGTGGATCCCCTGGAACTAAACTTACAGATGGCTGTGAGCTGCCATGTTGGTGCAGGAAAACAAGCTCAGGATCTCTCAAAGAGCAGCTAGAGCTCTTAACCACTGAGCCATCTTTTCAGCCTCAAGATAGGAAATGTTATATAAATTAAATAACCTTTCTCTAAAAATCTTTCTCATATATAAATCAAATATATCTACTTCATGAAATAGTTACAAGATAAAAGGAAAACCTCCATGTAGTACCTATCACATAGCAGACACTCATAGTAGGCAGAATGAGGGAAACACTTAGCAAGTTATGCCCTTGAAAGCCAGCAAAATTAAATAATCTTCATCTATCTAACAGTTTGTTTAATCACATATTTAATAAACATCCATTGCCATTTTTCCAAATAACCAAACTGAAAACTCAAGAGTACACGTTCCCCTGAAAAGAGTACTTTTTTTTTAAGCTTCTGTAATTTTTATTATCTCATAAAAGTTGCTAAGAGCAGCAATCAAGACAAAAAATATAATCTGCCTTTGCACAAAATGATATATTGGTCAGGAATATAAATTTTATCAGACATAAATGGGAATTAAGAAAGATTTAAGCTAAGCTTTCCCAATGAGCAATTTTCCAAACAAACAGGAAGGGGACTGAACTAGATTAACTGTAGTACTCCAGGATTTTCCTCCACCTCCTATTTAAGGCTTCACCTCACTCAGAGTGAAGGATATATTTTTGTTGGCTTTAAAACAAATGCAAGCAAACTACAGCACAGAAATTCTGTTTAGCTAAATAATACAGCTGTAATAGACGTAAAATTTCATGCAAAGATTATTCTTTAATGTACAAAAATATATTTCCTACACATAACATAATCTAGAAGTTAAAACCATATTTTACTGATATTTATGTAAGCAGTTTACACAATAATCAACATAATTATTTAGAAGTGAAAGTTGAACCTAAGTATTAGACAAAAAGCAAAAGTATACTTTCTACTACCCCACCAATCACATCCTTCACCACTTCTTGTGTTTGTGTATCACAAATACTTCGCACAGACTTGAATGTATTCTCTCCCTACCATAAGCTCTACCACATAGCCTATACCTAAATAAATAAATACTCCATGCCTAAAAAGCAGTAAGAAAGCTCCTTCAAGACAGAAGTTTAATTATTATTCAGACTTGGGATGTAGCTAATTGGTAGAGTTCTTGCCTAGGATGCCTTAAGGTCCTGGGTCAAACTCCCAGCACAGAAAAGTAAATTAGTACTCATATTTGGTAACTTTTAGATTTCAAAGGCTAACAGATACTGATTAAAAAATCAAAAGTTAGCTGGGCGGTGGTGGCACACGCCTTTAATCCCAGCATTTGGGAGGCAGAGGCAGGCAGATTTCTGAGTTCGAGGCCAGCCTGGTCTACAGAGTGAGTTCCAGGACAGCCAGGGCTACACAGAGAAACCCTGTCTCGAAAAAAACAAAACAAAGAAAAAAAAAGAAATCAAAAGTTAATATGACACACAAGTCTTCCTTTTTCTATTATGCCAACTGCAATGCAGCTAGAGCTTCTACACAGTCCAAGAGAACATGAATTATATGGTCTGTGGTAAATATTCACAATTGAGGCTGTACTTCTTTCTGGGGAGCCATTTTTTTTTTTTTTTTTTTTTAATCTCTAGGAAGACAGAATTCTAACAGAAGTCTAAAGGTACATACTGAATGTGAAGACAAGACACCTGTTTTCTATCCCCTTTCTTTCTTTCTTTCTTTCTTTCTTTCTTTCTTTCTTTCTTTCTTTCTTTCTTTTTGTTTTTGAAGACAGGGTTTCTCTGTATAAAAACCTCTGTAAACTAGGCTGTCCTCAAACTCAGAGATCTATCTGTTTCTGCCACCTAAGTGTTGGGATTAAAGGTATTTGCAGTCACCACCTGGTTTATCCCTCCATTTTCTACCCCAATTCCTTTTTTTAAAAAAAATTATTTTTCTAGTTAATCATGGACAACTCAAAAAGTGGTATTATTCACTATTCAAATTCTCCCATCAAACATAGTAATATTTGGCCATTATCTGAACTATTTTTTGTCTTTATTTTCCTCTAAAACTTGCTATACCTTATTAATTTGCTTGATAACGTCTCATGGGTCAGTGATATTGTGTTCTATTTCTTTGATTATTTCTCTTGTTGTTATCACATTTTAATTTATTTAGAGTATATGCATTGGCACATATGTACCATGATATCCATGTAGAGGTCAGAGAACAACTTCAGTTCTCTCTGTTTACCATATAGATTCCAAGGACCAGGCCTGGGTAGCCAGTGCCCTTGGTATTTCAGTTGGGTACATATACTGCCATGTCTTCAGGTTTTGACTTTTTCTTTTCTCCTGAAATATTTACATGCTACTCATTCCACTTCAGACATTGCTCTTCCTTTACAGAAGTTCTATTTGGGTCTCTTTCTATAAGTAACTTCCATCTTCCTTGGCATGTTCATGTTTTCCTTTGTTCTCTTGAACATATAAAGTACATCTGTAATAACTGTCTTAATGTCCATATCCGATAGTTCCCAACATGTGTTGCTTCTCTCTTTTTACTGGTTGATATTTGTCCTTGTTAAGGATCATATTTTTCTGCCTTTTCACATGTCTGATAATTTTGTGTTAAGTAGTATATTTTCCAAATGAGTTGTCTTGTATGCTTAACTTCAGTGAAGTATTCAGTGATATATTGCATTTTTAAAAAGCAGTTACTTTTCATAGTACACATGAATGAAAATGTTCTCACTGCATTGTACCCTCCTGAGTCACATGGTACAGCACAGCATTTGTTACATGTAAATACACAAAGCCTTTTATTCTTGTATAATCTAATCCTTGCTAATTACTGCTTTACTTTTGTGACTCTGGCCCTTATATGGTACAATGACAAAGCATCTATCCAGCTTTTTAAAATAAGGTCCCAAATCCATTTCAAGAGGGCTCTGACATCAAGAATAATGACCTCCTAAAGGCTCTCACATTGGAAATAAGTCCATTTATTTAGCATATTGCATACAGTAAAGTTATAGGTGGTGATAAAAGTCTTGAAAACAGAAATTTCTTATATACTAATTATGGAATCTAAGAAACAAGAGAGTATAAACATTGACAAAATAAACAGAGAACATGGGTTATAGTATAAGACCCCCATAATGTGTACCAATATATGGACTGTAGAAGTTATGGAAGAGAAAGAAAGGAGCAGATATTGTATGGGAAAAAAATATAGCTCCAAATCTCCCAAATTTGTTGAAAGATGAATAGAAACACCCAGAAAGCATCATGAACTTCACACAGAAAGAACTTAAAGCTCAGCCACCACTGTAGAAAGCAGAGATGCTCTATGGCCTAACAACTCTGCACTTCAATATATTCCCCAAAGAACTGAAACATGGTCATAAATTTCTATGTGTACACCCTCATTGATGTCAGCACTGTTCATGCACATGACCTGTATGTCCAATGATGGATGAAGAGATACATGTGGCAAATACATACAGTGGGGTATCCTTTATTCTTGTTTCAAAAGAAGAGAATTCTAACATATGCTATAAAGTAGATAGATTTTAAGGGCATTATGCTAAGTGAAATAAGTTACACACAGAAAACAAGTACTATATGACTTGTAATAGTTAAAATGAACTAGGAAGTCACAATTAAAGAGACAGAAGACTAGTGGTTGCTAAGAACTTATTTTAATGGGCAAAAAATTTTAAAATGAAAGAGTCTAAACAAAGATAAATAGCATACAACTAAAAATGGCTAAGACAGCAAATTTCACATTATACATATTTCAACACACACAAAAATAAAAATAAAAGTACATCAAGTAAGATTTAATCTTAGAAGCCAAACTCTAATGACTTAATTTACAGAGTAAAAGATTAAGAGTTCAGTGGCTTGTCAAAGTCACACAACTAGTCTGGTAGCAGTAACTTCTGGATTCAAAGCTTCCAAATCCTACTTTTTAATTTTCCACTTGTATTATCTACTTACAACACAGGAAGGAATAAAAAATATATTCAAATAATGTTTTTTATATCACCCACACAGTCTACAATCTACTTTATCCTAGAATGTTTTAAAAGAACATTAAGTCTTGAATTCTTTCTTTTTTATTATTTTGTTTTTCTTCTTTACCAAATGTCAATTAACATTTACCAAATTTTAAGGGAAAGGTCTATGTAGGCTGATAGCTCTTATATCCCAAGAAAGTTTCTCATACAATGTTGTTATACTTGAAATATTTTCTGTTGATTTGAAGATAATATGCTAGAAATAATTAATCCCTGGTATGCAGATTAATTTGTATTAAGTGTACTATAACATGCCACTAGTAAAACAAAAATATTAATAAGAAAATTTTGACAATTCTATACATAGTCATTAAAGCTTAGTGTTACTATAGAATAAAATATAGTTAATATAAAAATAGTCTAATCATTGTACAGTTTATTGATCTATTGAAACGAGTTTATTGACAAAAGTTTTTTTGTAAACAAATCACCAAGGATCAGAAAATATGTGTCTGTATTACTATTAGCTGAAATTCAGAAATTCAACACATGCTCAGTAACTTTGTGACAGTCCAGTGAAATGCTTACAGAAATTATACTCAGTGACCCAAAGGCCTAGGGCACCCATATGCCATCTAGGCAGAGGAAGATACTCAGAGACCCGCCTGCTGATGGCTCAACTGAAGTGGGAGCCACTAAGATGTACAATTATGTGGTAAACAGATGGGAAAAAAAGAGAAGTAGAACAGTTTGAACATTATGAAGAGAGGTAGAACTGGAGACCTGAGGGTGGAAAGGAATAGCCTACTGTGAACTGCCACCTGAGTCCATGGTGAAATTCCAGTCCATGCTGCTGCTGAGGGCCATATCTGGGTCTGTGGCTATAGAGCAGCAGTAGTCTGTGTCTGTGACCATGACTCGTATTACTACTAAAGACCATGTGACGGTCCCTGGTCTGGGCTGCTGCCTGGGACCATCTTGATGTCCAAGAGCTGTGTAGATCTGACCCTGCCCCTCTCAGAGGCTGCAGTACTTGGGGGAGTGGGCCCTGGGAAGCACAGTAGATCTGGCCCTGATAGTGAAATCGCAGGTGAGTCAACTCTGAGGGTCTAAGAAGGAGAAGTGGCCCAGCCCCTTGCTAGCTACAGCACAAGGGGGATCAGCCACACCTTGACTGCGCAGCACAGTAGAGTTGGCTCTGGCAGCATGAATGTGGGTGGGCTGGTCCTGAGGGCATGAGAGCAGGAGAGCTGATGGATGACCAGCTCAGTTACCATGTAGGCCAGAGATCCAGGGCTTTGAGTTAGTCTACCCCATTATTTACCTTAACTAGGAACTGCTAGAAGACAGGAAGGGGCTAGTTCTGCAGATCAAAGCTGCAGGATCTCCATGACACAGGACAACAACAGAATATTCGAGAGGAGTCCTGGTGAGGATCCAGAATTGATGGTGTCATCGAAACCAGAAGCCTTGGAACAGACCAATGAATCACTGCAATGAACACTTGCAAGTAAGGATATGTGGACAAAAGGGCATATATTGTGGGACACCTTGTAACATGCTACAGCTTCCATGATGAGATGTTTTTTATGCTTTTTTTTCTCTTTTGGGGGTGAGATTGCAAGGGTGGAGTGGGTATGAAGGGATGTGGAGATGAATGGGATTGGGATACATGATGTGAAACTCACAAAGAATCAATACAAAGTTTTTTAAATATAATTACAAATGCTTTAAATTTCCAGTTTTCTTTCTTTAAAAGTTTTAAATTTGTTTTCTGAGAACAAAGCAAACACAAACATCACATCCAAACCCATTTTAAAACAAATACTCTCTCAGGCTAGGTGTTACATGTTTCAAATCCAATTTTTTTTTTAACACACTGAAAATTACAGAAAGTTTATTTTTAATAAGTTATCCAGAATAAGTTCCCTCCAAAGCCTTATTTTCTCCTTCAGACTTTGGTGTCTAAAACAAGTATTTCTTTTAAAAAAGTTGGAAATGTATTATAATTTCTACATAGATTACCATATGCTTTTATTTTTTTCATTAGCATTGTAGAAATTGTTGAGAAGCACAGCATATATCTTACTCGACTCCAATTTTAATTTCTTCTTCTATGTTTCTAAACATTCATAATTTTAGGAATAATATTAAATTAGATCTAGTATACAAGAACTTAAAAATCTGTGTGCTGATGTCCCTTTTGTAAACTGGCACACTACCTTCATGAAAGGTCCATACCCCCCACCCCTGTAAATCACCCCGGACTACTCAGTACCAACTGTTAAGAGTACAGTGCTTTGTCGGTAGTTGTTATATTATATTGTTTAGGGAATGACCACAGGAAATAAAGTTTATATAGATTTTCTTGCAAACACCTTTGCATTCATGCTGGTCAGATCCACCAATATGGGACTTGCTGAGATGCAGGGGCAACCACATTCAGTGGTTGAATTCACACTTTAGGGGGAAATGTAACTCCTATTTTAACTGCTAGATGATTTTGTTATACAGCCCAGGTTAGCCTTGAATTCTCAATCTTTCTGCCTTAGCCTCTCAATGCACTATCATGGCTAGCTCACTAACGCACTTTTATATTAAGATCTTTTCACTTAAAATTTCATGTGCTGTAAATTACTTTATCAGGGCAGCTATTAATAACGATCATCATTCTCTCAAAGTCTTACTAGTTCTGTTTAATCTTACTAGGTAAAGCAAAATATAGTTGGTATGAATCGCTTTTTTAGAATAGGAACAAACCCACTATCATGTAAGCTTTTAGTTTTGAAAACACAGAGCACTACTCAGAAATAAATAAGCACTTGGCACACAACCACCGGCAGTATTACGTCTGTATTTAATACACCAATTATCTCAGAAAACTAGTATTGCTTTTTATTTTTAATTTATTTATTTTGTGTGTGCTTTTTGAGACAGAATTTCTCTATGTAGACCTGACTGGCCTGGAACTCACTCTGTAGACCAGGCCGGACTCAAACTCAGATTTGCCTGCCTCTGCCTCTACTACATCTAGCTAGAAAACTAGGACTTCTAAGGCTTTTACTTCAGGATTTTAGGCTTGGTACAGGTACTTAGACAATTACATGCATATTTAAATTTAAAGTAATGAACTCAGCACTGAAGTGCTAAGGTAGCCACAGACAAAAACAACTGAGTGGATATGGCTATGTTCCAATAAACACTATTTATTAAAACAAGTGGCCAGGCTGTAGGCCAATTTGATGACTTTTGCCCCCCAGCAAACATTTCTTTCAATATATTACAGCTTCAGTAATCATACCATCCTGCTTCCTTTCTATCTGGTAGTGGTTACAAGAAACACTAGTCATTTAAGTGGTAAAGGACTCCCACTACCCACTTTCTGTTGATAGGATCTCCTATATTCCAATGAGGCTTCCAACCTGCTACATAGCTGAGGATTGTCTTGGATTTCTAACCCTCCTGCCTCTGTCCCCCACCACACCTGGTTTAAGTGGTGTGAGGGATGGAACCCAGGGTTTTATGTGTGCCAAGCAAACATAAAATGCTTTAAGAACTCATAAAAATGTTTTTTTGGTACAAATCTCTAGAGACTCAGAAATAAAAGTTTTAATAAATATAAAATATGTTTGAAAACATGTCAGGGTACAGTTATATTTTATTAAATGATCTTACCTTAATCAAATGAAAGAATAAAAATCTTAGTACATTTCTGGCTTCAATTCAAAAAATATTTGAATCAAAACTTCAGTTTCTTGTTAAATTCCTAGAACAAAATGAAAAATCTTTAAGCAAGGTTCTGGCTGCAGATAAAATATAGCAAATACAACACTCCAACTGTCTCACCAACTGACTGTAGCTCTAAGACCTAAATGCACAGACTAGAATACATGGTAGAGGCTCATAGCCATCCATTGAACTGAGTACGCGGTCCCCAATGAAGGAGTTAGAGAAAGGACCTATGGAGCTGAAGGGTTTGCAGCCCCTTAGGACAAACAACAATATGAACTAACTAGTACCCTCAGAGCTCCCAGGGACCCAACCACCAACCAAGGACTATACATGGTGGGACTGATTGTTCTGGCAGCATGTGTATAGTAGAGGATTGCAAATTCGATCATCAATAGGAGGAGAAGACCTTGGCTTTGTGAAGGTTCTGTGCCCCAGTGTAGGGGAATGCCAGGGCCAATAAGTGGGAGAGGGTGGGGTGGCAGGCATGGGGAGGGGGGAGGCAAAAGGGGTTTGTTCTTGTTGTTTTTGTTTGTTTGTTTGTTTTTTGGAGGGGAAACTGGGAAAGGAGAAATTTACATGTAAATAAAGAAAATATCTAAAAAAAAAAAAAAAAGAATAGAATAGAATACATGGGAACCCTAAAAAGTAATGGCAATAGGCAGATCCTATAAGAGGACCAGAATGCAAAGCACTATTTTAGAATGGCTATTATTTTGTTCTTGTCTAGTATCAACCAGCCTGAAGTGTATATAGCCCAAATGACAAGTTTCATGTTCCAGTTTTAACTGAAGAGGTAAATCTTTTCACAAGAAAGTATAGGACACACACACACACACACACACACACACCCCTCTCCTCCATCTTCAGCCCAGCTATTTTGTGGGAGCAATAGCAATAAAGATCATGAGTCTAAAACTCAGGGGCAAGGGAACTTTGCTCTCTGGTCAGAGGTGATACAGTTCCAAGAGGATATATGGAATCCTTAGTGTGTATGTGGCTCTGCCCCCAGTTCGTTCTATATCCTCCTACTGCTTAGTCCTGAAGATGAGCACAACTTCAGGGAGCGTACCTTAACAAACAAACAAACAAGCAAAGCTTCCCGTTTCTGATCAGAGATTGGAAAAAGGGAGCCCAGAGACCACTAAACAAGGAAACCAACACTGTAGCAAGATATCATACTATAGGTGCACCATGAAATATTACAGACTGACACCTGCCCAATGTTGAAAATATTCTACAATATGTATTTAGTACACCTAGCCTACTGAACACCACAGCCTAGTCTATATGAGTGAAATCTCCTAATAAAAGCCTGTTTCAAAATAAAGTGTTAAGTATCTTGTGTAATTTACTGAACATCACACTGAAAGTGAAAACCCAGAAAATGTGCATGCTTTGCTTTATACTGTGACAAAGTTGAGAAGATCCCAGGTCTAACCACCATAAATGGAGGGCTGTTTGGATTCAATGATAAATCAACATATTAGCTGTACACACTGATATAAATGACCAAGAAGGAAAAAAAAAACTTCCTTAAACATCCATTTGCTTTCCCATGACATGAAACTTTATTGTCCCAGCCCAAGTATGGGCTGAATTCAGTAACTCATTTCCAAAGGTTAGAATACAGGAAGGCAAACTACTTTGTTGTGGAGAAATTGAGCAAACACTGCCTTCTACAAGTAGGACTGTCTTCATGTACTTAAACCCAGACAAAAGTGGGAAAGGTCACTTTTGGGTCTATGTTGCTATCTTCTAAAACCCATACTTCAATCATGAGGAAAAGTGCCAGACAAACCATATGAGATACATTCTCTAGAACACCTGGATAGTACTCAGAATAATTAAGGTCATGTAAAGCAAAGACAAAAAGGAAACTGTCATAGATTATAGGAGACATTCCACAAAAGTCATGTGGAATCTTGGGACTAGGAAGAAACTAGTAAGGAATGAGTTTGAAACCCAAAGTTGCTGTCGATTTGACTACTTGTAGAATTAACTAAAGTCCAAGCAGCTGGGTACACCTGTGAGGGATTTTCTCTAGTATGGCTCATTTGAGATTCAGAAGACCCACCTACATCTGGGCCATACCTTCTGGTGGCAGCCTCGAGAAAAGACATGGAAGAAGGAAGCTTTTGCTTTTTGCCTGCTTGCCCTCACTCGAGCTGGCAAATTCATTTCTTAACTGATATTAGAGCCGCCTTCTTTAGGATTCCAATGTATATTGAAGGTCAGCTGAGAAGTTCAGCCTCCTGGACCAAACTAATATTAGATTCTTGGACTTTCCATCAGGAAGCAACCATTGTTGGACTATCAGGATGACAGCTTGTAAGTCACGCTAATAAATTGTGTGTGTGTGTGTGTGTGTGTGTGTGTGTGTGTGTTCATTCTATCAGATCTGTTTCTCTATAGAACCCTGACTAATTTAACAGATATTAAAGCAACAATGTTATTATTTTTATGCAACTAATAAAACTTAGCTGGCATAATAGTATACACCTGTAAATCCAGTTACTTGTGAGGCTGAAGCAGGAAAATCACAAGTTATAGGCCAGACAGAACTATATAGTGTAATCCCAGTTCAAAGACAAACAACCCCAATAGAATAAGCCCAAAAGCTTTTTTAAAAAATATTGACTTGCAGGACAGGGATAGGACTCAATTTGTAAAGTGCTTCTATGAAGACATGAGGATCAGAATTTGGATCCCTAGCAGCCAAATAAAAAGCTGGTGTGATCCAAATGCTTGGGGGAGGGCAATGGAGAGATAGGAATACCCTTAGGGCATTCTGGCCAGCCAGTCTATCCAAAATGGTGAGTTCTGGGGACAGTGAGAGATTTGTCTCAAAAAGGAAGAAATTGAGAAAGACACTCAATACAGACCATACAGATTGCTGGCTTTCACTCCCAGGTGCTCTGGTAAATGCATATGCACCCCCCACTCTCTTCCTATCCCCTACATACACTCCTAACTTACAATAGGTAGAAAAGGGGGTGGGTATTACAGAGAAAACATTCTGAAAATGAAAAACAATACTTCATTTGTTTTTTTATTATGGGGGAAAGTAAGAGTTTATTATCAGGGAGAGCAAGGTATTTGAATAAAAAAGGGTGAGGAAAAGCAAACTGATTAAGTGGGAAAGGGATTTCCCAAGTAATTACACTGTTGTTTATCTTACCTCCACTAAGGAAGCAGAACTATAAGCTTCCAATAAATGATTATTACATTACTCATATATGGTCACAGAACATCAGTGTCTACACAGTATACTAATGAACTAAAATTAAATACACTGCCCCATGTCTCAAACATTTTCTTCATATCATTTAATCTTTTGATTATTCTTTATCCTACTTATTTTAAAAAATAATATTCAGCCAACTACTTCTCTTTAAGGCAAACTCAGGTCTCTCCTGTCTAACATCAGCAACAATTTCACAGAGCCATTCTTTTCTCGTCTAACTTCAAATGGAAGGCAAGGGTCTGTAAGGAACAGCTCTCACCCAAGGCCTTCTGTTCTAAGATTACATTTAATTAGAAATGAAATGGTATGCTTCAATAACTTAGGTTTGTTCCATAAATACATGGTGAGGAAAATGATTTACATTGGTTACTGAACTCCGTATAACCAAAGTTCTCTGTATGTGGTATTTGTAAAAAATTCAACAAGGTCAGTTTACCGTCATCATTCATTCATACAGTTCCTATTAGAAAGCCATGTGAACAGTATTGTTTCACATAATCTCACTAGATGTTCAATTTACTCTTTAAAAGGCTGTTTTATAGCCAAATCAGACTCCCTAAAATGCAAGACACCTGCCAACAGCTCTCCCAGGGTTGGTACATCCTAGCTGTCTACCCCTCTGTGGCACTGATGCGGCTCCTATATTTTAATCACAGAGAATCACAGAGATTTCACTGCCTTCTCCAAAGAATCAAGAAAATTTCAATTATTCTTTCTTCTTTCTTCCCTGTTCTTTGTTGTGTAGGACCTATAATACCAAACTTCTCTTTGTCTTTAGAGCTTACAGTAATGCCATCATATAACAGCCACTTGAATATTTTAATTTAGTCAATTAAACATTTAATAAGAGAAATAAAACAAGACAAAATCCTGTGATCATGCAAATTAGTGAGTAAACAGAGTTGGCCTTTAGACGATGTAAGAGGCAAAGGGAAAGAAGGTCAATACACAGCTGCTTAGAGCAGGCTATGACCTCATCTGGGATTGCGTAACTCAAGTGGAGGTCACAAAAACTTTGGCAACAGCAAAAGGTTCTGCATGTGCAACAACCAAGGCTCGATTCAAAACCCAACAAGCAATGAGCCCAGAGTGTTTCCAGCAGAGTCCTCAGACTCCACTGCAGCCATGGTTCCAAAAACAACTCACATTGTGCACACGACTTTATGCCACGCAATGCCAATATACACTGCCTCAAACACCTAAGCTCAGATTCTAAACCATTACACTATGAATTGCAGCACTTTAAATACACATAAAAACTTTTCTGCTTTTACAGAAACACAATGGTTTAATCATGGAAGTCAAAGAGTTTTAATATTTTCCTATCATTTATCAGCATGGAAACATCAAGTTAGTATATCTTT
The DNA here is from genome assembly GCA_019843815.1 of Montemys delectorum. Classification (NCBI taxonomy): domain Eukaryota; kingdom Metazoa; phylum Chordata; class Mammalia; order Rodentia; family Muridae; genus Montemys; species Montemys delectorum. The sequence continues at coordinate 18,489 of JADRCD010238685.1, forward strand.
GTGTTACATTGGGCTACAGTATTTTATTTAAACAATTTAGACAACTGTTGTTTGAACTTATTGTCTAGAGTTTCTTTTAAAAAATGTTAAGGGGCTGGAGAGATGGCTCAGCTGGTAAGAGCACTGACTGCTCTTCCAAAGGTTCTGAGTTCAAATCCCAGCAACCACATGGTGGTGCACAACTACCCGTAATGAGATCTGACTCCCTCTTCTGGAGTCAGCTACAGTGTACTTATTTATAATAATAAATAAATCTATAAAAAAATGTTAAATATGGGCTTGAGAGATGACTCAGTGGTTAAGAGCACTGACTGCTCTTCTGAAGGTCCTGAGTTCAAATCCCAGCAACCACATGGTGGCTCACAACCAACCATAATGAGATCTGACACGAAGGCACGTCTGAAGACAGCTACAGTGTACTTATTTATAATAATAATAATAAATAAATAAATCTTTTAAAAATGTTAAATATTAAATATACTTTGGAATGGGAGTATACAAAATTTCCAACAGCTTCTGAACTGACCCTAAGCGTACTTCTGTCATTTTGTGATGTTCTCTCATCATAGACAATTATAAAATCAAAATACTTATCAACTCTGAATAAAGGTAAAATACTATATGCCCTGGAGTGTCAAATGTTTATATAAGATTATACAATAATTCTTATAGGAAAAAAGATATACATCATTAGTATGCAACTTTGCTTTCATCTTTAATGAATGGCAAAATTATATGTAAACCAAGGAATTGTTTTAAAATAAATATATGGTTATCATTAAATGTCTGAATTGTACACATTTTAAGTGTATCTCATGAAATTTTTTGCCAAAAAGGGGTTATAAGTGGAAAAAAGCTTAAGCAGCTCTAATGGACAATAAGTTAAGGTTACCAGATAACTGCTTTGTACCATAAGAATCTTTAAAATAGGCCTGGAGAGATGGCTCAGCGGGTAAGAGCACTGACTATTCTTCCAAAGGTCTTGAGTTCAAATGCCAGCAACCACATGGTGGCTCACAACCATCTGTAATGGGATCTGACGCCCTCTTCTGGTGTGTCTGAAGACAGCTACAGAGTACTTACATATAATAAATAAATAAATCTTAAAAAAAAATCTTTAAAATAATCTAAACTGGGGAGACTAAATGGTAGCACCCAAAAACAATGGATCTGTCATTACCATTGTTACCAAAAGGTTCTACTTTCTTCAAGTTCCATGTAATTAGAATTTTTACACATGAATTAAATCCAATAGGACACTATAGTTTCTTAGCCACTGAGGTACTAAAAAGTAGTTCCTATTTCACAAGCACCCTTTAAAGAATACAGCACATTAAACCACCTGTTTCTATCAAAATGAAGACAGCAATTGCCTTCCTTCACCCAAGTTAATACCTTAACAGTAACACAGCAGAGGTTAATTTGCATGAAAGTAAATCTAATGAGTTTTCCATTCACTATTCCTGAAGTCCTTCCTTCAGAAATGAAGCTCTGTATTGACTTCAGCTACTTATGAGAAACACAAGTAGTCAGACTGTTGAGAATTCTCCACAAGGATAGAAACATACCTCAGGCAGGAAGCACTCGCTTCAACTTGAGTTCAGTTCCCAGAACCCACGTAAAGGAAAACAGGTCCTGCTGGCATGTCTGTAATGTCTGTCTCAGGGAGACAGACAGGTGGATCTCTGAGGCTCAGTGGCTAGCTAGCCTGGTGTACTGGTGAGTTTCAGGCTAGTTAGTGAGAGACTGTCTCAAAAAACAAAGTGGATGGCTCCTAGATATTGATACAAGAGGTTGACCTCTGGGCTCCACATGCACATGCAACTGTGTGTGTGTGTGTGTGTATGTGTGTGTGTGTGCGCGCACAGCAAAAAAATTGTAACTTTTAATAATGATAAATTGCAGAAGAATCAAGAAGGAGTTTTAAGATAAAGAGCTTAGTATGTACCAAAATTAAGAAGGACCCTTATGCCTTAAAAGGTCCATGTGGTATTTATACATTTATGTATTACAGAGAAAACTTGCTTTAGTTTTATTTATATTTATATTTATATAGCTACTTGCTAACAGCTCTAAAAATTCTGTGATGGCAACATATGAAATTAGTGTCTGGGCAGATTCTCTATAAATCTTAGATATCTACCCTTATTCCAATCCATTGCTAAAGTTCCCCACTACCTCTTTGGGATCACTGAGAAAACTCTGAATAACTGCCCTTAAAAGTCTTGGAACAACTAATGAGAATCCTATAATTTCCTCATTTAAGAGGTAAATAAATGGCAGCTCACTGAGAGCAGTGGTGAACTAATGTGATGAAGACAGAAGCTTTAAGAGCAGCAAACAGACAGTATATCCCATTATTTTAAAAGCCAGGCCGTTTACAGAAAAGCTATAGTGAGAAACTACTGCTGCCGCTGCTCCCTCCTTCTCCTCTTCCTCCTCCTCCTCTTTTCCCTCCTCCTCCTCTTTAAAAAAAAAAAAAAAAAGACAGGATTTCACTTTATAGCCTTTGGCTGGCCTGGAATTTGGAATTTGATAGGTAGACCAGGTTGGCTGCAGACTCACAGTGCAGTGCTGAGATTAAAGGCCTATACTATATCATCCATTCTAAGAAGATAATCTGCTTCTGGGTTGGCCACTGTTGAATACTGCTTTCCAAGTCACTGCTGATTTTTTTTTTTTAAACTGAGTAACTCCTTGCTAGATGTTGAATGGGAGAGGGGAGTTTGCTAATTTATATAGTAACAATTACTTGTAGAATTACCGTGTGTGTGTGTGTGTGTGTGTGTGTGTGTGTGTGTGTGTGTGCTAGCATGTGAAGCATGCATGCTCAAGTGTGAGCTAACTCTATATGTAGATCAGGCTAACCTTAATCTCAGAGACCTGCCTATCTCTACCTACCAAGTTCTGGTATTGAGGTATATATGCCACCATATAGGCTGCTCTGCTATTCTTAACTCTTTTACTTTACACTCCCATATCTATCCTTTAGGAAGGGAAAAAAACTAAACCAAAACCAACCTCATGTTTGGAAGAACAAAATGCTGGGGGCTAACTGGAACCACAGAACTCTGGAGGTTGAGGCAACCTAGGCCACAGTGAGATCCAGTATCAAAGGGGAGAGAGTAAGGAAGGAAGGAGTGGGAAGAGGTGTGTGGAGAGCTGATGAGAAGGGAAGGTATGCCACAAACCAATTAGAAGTTAGCATTTTATCTTGTCTCTAACATGCAAAGAACAGGAGAGCACCACAGAGAGGTTACGCCAAACTGTAAACATTTTGTTCCTTGCCACAAAACCAAGAAATGTATTATTTAAGAATCTTGCTGCAGATTAGAACTGATTTACGTTCAAAGCTAGGGCTTTTGTTTCTAAGTCTGGAACCACCTCTTTGCCACTTTGTATTTACACACTCTCTAAAATATTAACATCAACCTCACAAACAGTCTGTTTAACAGTAATTAGAACTTATCTAGTTAACATAACAGCAAAGCTGCCACAGCACAGACGGCAGAAGACTTTCTCCTTTCCTCATCAGTGTCAAAGAACTTTGATTTCATGATTAACAAGTCTGCACATAGTATTTACAAACTAGTGACTGAATTACTTTATTGGGAAAGTCTACCCAGCAAAATTCTTGATTATTTCTTAACACAAAGATTTTTTTCTTACTACCCTGGCCAAACCCAGCCAAATACAAGATTAACAAATCAAAATGGACAGAGTCTGTACTCTTGATCTGACTCAGGTCTTTAAAGTACACCAATTCCCTGAAAAGCACAAGTCCTCAAATTCTGCTACAAGTGGAACTGTCTCAGCAGCATTCAAAACTCTCAGTGTGCAAATTACACTTAAACTCAGGTCTGGGTATGAGACTGAGACAGTTCTTGAAATTCTAAGCAGTTACATAAGGCTCATTCCTAGCAAATTACAATATCAGGACGGTTGGCATCTGTCATTGGCTCTGTCATGAGCAAGCCTGGGTACATCTCTGTGTGACTATTTCCTCATCTGGAAAGTTATTTGTAATATTTAAGATGCTGTCAGTCTAGGATGATGTTTTTTAGTTCTCCTATAAAGATTGGACTGACTTCAACATATAAACTATGCCAAGGGGGTGGCAACAGTAACAAGAAACAGTTGGAATCCATGGTCTATTAAAAGCTTAGTTTTACAAGAAAAGATTATTTTACAGTATATATCAAGTTCAGCTATACTTCAACTGCATAGATTTTTATATATCCACCTCCTTCTAAGCCATAAAATAGTATCTATGTTAAAAATGTATGAAAACTTGAATTATCTTAAATATAGTAATCTTTCAAATTTCTACAAAAGTATCTGTATATTTTCTGATTTTAATAGCTTTCCTACTTTTGTTGAGCTCTTCTAGATAAAATTTTAGTTTCTTTTCTTGGTGGTTAGTGGTCTGATTGCTTTTACTTGCTATGTATCTCAGGCTGGCCTCCAATTTGGCCCCTCCTGACTCAGCTTCCACAATGTTAGGCACATGTCACTGGATACAGCATGACTTTAACACTGTCAACTCATTTCATAAAGGAATCACTAGGAAAAACAAAAAGCAAAACAGGACCATGGCTACAAAGTATGTTATCTAATAGTCCTAAACCAAATTCTTACTTTCACCCAGTTCTCTCACAAATGAATGTTACCAGTTATGAATATGCTAGGAAAAAGGTTAACTCATGCAACCAGATGAAAATCTTACAGTAGCAGTACCTGAAGACTGAGTGGCAAACTTCAAAGATGTACTTTATGATCTACCCGGTATTTACACATTTATGTAATCTCTTCTTCCTCTAGGAGTAGGATGGACCTAGTAATCTAGACAACAACAAAAAAAAATCAAATATGGCAGAAATGATAGGATGCCACTATGTGACAAGGTTATTAAAGACTGATGTGCCTGCTACCAAGCTCTATGCTGGGATTCTTTTTTGCCTTCTTGCTTGCTCTTACAAAGTCAGCTCCCAAGTTGTGAAATGTTTTATAGGTACACATGGTAAAGAACAGAGGTCTCTGGCTACAGGCAGAAATGAATCCTGTCAACCACCATATGAACAAGCTTGGAAGTACATCCTTCTACAGCAAAGTTGCCCATTCCTCATATATATATAATATTATATATATATACATTATATATATATTTTTAAATATAAACATATTTTAACATTGCTGGAAGCTAGGGTCCTGCCCATACTAGGTAGGTGTTCTATCATCTAGCTACATCCTCAGCCTTTCCCATTTTTCTCTTGAAAGAAATCACACTAATCAGACTTTTCCCAAACTTGCCCAACATTTTCCATGTTACTAATTAAAATGTCCTGGAGTTCAGTTCTTGGACCTCTCCTCTTTCACCTATGCTTACTCCTCAAGTGGTCTCCTCCAGACTTTAGACACAACATCTACAGACATATCTCAAATTATTTATAATTTCGTCTTCTCACCACAACTGTTCCTTAATATATACAAGTACCTACTGAGTATATTTTACTTGCACATCTAATATGCACTGAAGTTCAAAATTAAAGCCTTGATCAACTTCAGCACAATCCCACTACATACAGCCTCCTCTACTACCAGTCTTCCTCCTTTTAGTAAATGGTAACACCAAGTTTCCAGTTGCACAGGCCAAAAAACACAGTTAGCTCTGTTTCTTGCACCTCCCCTCCATCCCACCTCTTATCCTTTAGTTGTTGGTTTTACTTAAAAATAAAACCCAACCTCTTAAAACTTTTTTCCACTTCTATGAGGCTCACATGGATTATTGCAATAGTCCCTTAAACTTTCTGTCTTGAACTCTCAAGTCTTTCTCACCATTAATAATAATAAGGTCATATGGTTCCTCTGTTCAAAACTCTCCCATTGCCATCATTCTCAGGTCAAATGGTAAAGTCCTAACAAGTTACTTCACTTCTCTGACCTCTATAACTCTCTTCTAGCCTGATTCTAATTCTATATTGTCCTTTTCCTTCCTCAGACACTCCAGGCATACTTTCTACAGATGTTATTACTATAGCTGGTAATTCCAGTGTTTTTCCCTCACTCTTACTCATGTAGATTATTCCTTTGAGGCTTCACTAGATGGTCGCTTTCTCAAGCTTTCTCCAACCTCCATGTCTCTCAGCCCTCTTCACATTCTTTTTCTCAGCCTTTTCTCTGTAGTATCTATTGCTGATACACTATATTTTATCTTTTATTTTCTAACTCCATCTTTTAGAATGTAAGCACCATAAGAGACATGTATTTAAGAATGACTATATCAACCAATGAGATTCTTTCACTGATCTATGCCAATACAGCAGAATATTATGAATAATTTTGAAGGTACCAAAATATTACATTCATACTTCAATCATTGCTTTACATTTTGACAAGTTTAACTCCCTAATTATACTCATATTAGCATTATATTAAGTTAGTTTGCATTCTTCTGAATAAATACATACTAATTAGAAGAGGAATCAGTTCAGAATCAGGCAATAAGCAACTGGATTGTTTTAATTTTTTTAGGGTCAGAGAGATACTTTGGTAGTAAGAAGGCATGAGAACCTGAATTTGGATCCTTAGCATTCATACAAAACTCCAGGTACAGCTATGTATGCCGCTAACACCAGCATTGGAGAACAGAATGACAATCCCAAAAGCTCTCTGATCAGCCCCCTACCTAAACTGTAACCCTCTGGTTTGGAAACAGATTGAGAGCCTTATAGGAAGACAGCCCAATGTGCTGCTCTGGCCTTAGCATGTATGTAATAGGAGCATGTACCATCGCGCTCACACATACATATTATATACATATAGAAAATAAAAATAATAATTTTCTATTGATAATCCAAGGTGAAAACTTCACATGCAATGCCACAGAATTCAAGAGTTAAAAGATAGTAAAGACTAGGAATTAAAAAGATAAACACTTTCAAATAATTCTTTAAAAAAGAACGTTAAAACTTATTTAATTTTTTTTGGGGGGGGGGTGATTTTTAGAGACAGGGTTTCTCTGTATAGTCCTGGCTGTCCTGGAACTCACTCTGTAGGCCAGACTGGCCTCGAACTCAGAAATCCACCTGCCTCTGCTCCCAAGTGCTGGGATTAAAGGTGTGCGCCACCACCGCCCGGCTATTTAATTCTTTCATATTGGGTTACATCTTCTGCTAAAAACATTGATGTATTTACATTCATTTTCCAACCTAGACATTATTTTCAGGTTTTTTAAAACTATCAGTGATAAAAGGAATACAATATTTAGATGAGAAGCTAAATCCAGTTAAAAATAAGACTTGATTAAACTGAGCTAATTTTATAAATAGTTTTTACACTTGTGTTGTATAATTATACATTTCCAAAAATACTTTCATACCTCCGTTGTGATCTTCATATTAACATGTAGGGTAGACAGTATCTATCTCCCCATACCTTCCAAATACACATGGTATTTTTCAGATGGAAAAATATCTTAGGTTTAACTAGTTTGCTCAAGGTTACAAAGCTATACATAGTCAAGCTGAACTATAATTAACTGGATTTTTTGTTTGTTTGTTTGTTTTAAGCCCACTATTTTCTACAACAACATACTCCATTACTCACTGACAAAGGATACCATTGCACAGGCCCATAAAGCCTTACCTGGTCATCTTAGCAGCTTCCTGAGTGGTGTGGAAATTTTCATATTCCTATTTATTATAAAAATACTTTGTAGATGGTATATTAATGTCCTTATTTTAAAAAATTAAAAAGTTCAGGAGGTCAGTATTAAAAACTGAGTATCCAAAGCAGTGTACATACAATCCTACTTTTTTTTTTAAAATACCATTCTTTTTTTTAAAAAAAAAAAAGATTTATTTATTTATTTTATGTGTATGAGTTCACTGTAGCTGTACAGATGGCCGTGAGCCATCATGTGTATGGCTGCTGGGAACTGAACTCAGGACCTCTGCCAGCCCACTCACCCCGGCGTAATTCACTATAGTTGTGTTCAGACGCACCAGAAGAGGGCGTCCGATCTCATTACGGGTGGTTGTGAGCCACCATGTGGTTGCTGGGATCCAAACTCAGGACCTTCAGAAGAGCAGTCAGTGCTCTTACCCACTGAGCCATCTCGCCAGCCCCCAATCCTACTTTTGGACTGTCAAACAGAGGCCAACTGCCAGAGCAAGTGCCTGAGGAAGACATCTGACAGAAGCCATTCTAGCTCAAATCATTTCATTATTGTTAGAGCTCTATCTCCACCTGATTCTATCAGCAATCCTGACTGAAAATAAGAATAATAAATTATTTTGCCCTTCTCCCCAAAGACTTTAGCTCAGGTTCAGAAAAGCAAATGGTTCCAGGACTCTTTCTATCTAGACTTTCTGTTCCCCTTACTATTCTGAGGGAGAGATTCCTTGAGCCCTCCAATTTCATGAACATCCCATGGCAAACCAAAAGCAGGAAAAGAGCCAAACAAGCCAAAAACAAAACAAACAAAAAACCAACCAACCAAAACAACATCATGTAAGATTGAAAGCATGATTCTTCACATCATTAGAGCCCAGTGCCCCTTACCTCATGCTAAACCCCCTTTTAACAGAAATCGAGATTTCTGATTCCTATCAGTCTATAACTAATCTTAGCCCAGAAGCCATTAACTTGGGGTGCTCAAACTACAATATGGCTGTAAATCTACTGGACAATACGCCCACATGAAATTCCTTAAATATAGCACATGTGTCAAAAGCTATTCAGTTCTAGAACCAAGCAAGACTGAATAATAGGTAAGGTTTCATAATACACGGCTTTGACTTTGTTGCAAAGCAGCACATGCTTCTACATGTACTACATGTAAAAAAAAAAAAAAAACCTGAAAGAAACAGAGTGTGACAGTTCTCCACAAATGAACAGACTCAATGACCCCTTGAGGCAGCACTAACAATTTAACAGGTGGGTGGTGGAGGCACACGCCTTTAATCCCAGCACTTGGGAGGCAGAGGCAGGCCAGCCTGGTCTACAGAATGAGTTCCAGGACAGCCAGGGCTACACAGAGAAACCCTGTCTCAAAAACAAAACAAAACAAAACAAAACAAAACAAAAACCAAACGAACAAACAAAAAAAAAATGGGGCAATATTAGAAAAAAATGGTAGAGAAAAACCTCTACTTTTGAGACTACACACTGTTCTAAGTTCAAGGAAGGCCTCAGAGAATAAACAAGGTCACACATTCACACAAAAGGCCTATCACAAACTGCTAAAAATGATGGCCAAATTACTAGTGCTTTCCAGGGCTAAAAGGTGCATTATGAATAGTAAAACCAAGAGAATTATCATAGATTTCTTCTTGGAGAAAGGGAAAGAAAGTAAGATTACTCCATGAAAGAATTTTATGTTTACTTAATTTCTAAATTTTAATATTTTATTTCACAAAATGGGAATACTAAAACCTCTTGTTAGGTTGAATGGAAAATTAAATTATGTAAATGTTAAATCCCTTGTATGCTTATAAATGGTAGCAAAGCCAACACATGTTAGGTCCTCTCTCTCATCAATACCTATATAGTTAATATAGAACCTCCTATGTAAAAGAAAAGCACACACTGAAGATTGGTCGTTTTGGAATTTTGGGATTTATTTTGCCAGGTAACACCGACTAGTACAAAAGGTCAATACTGTCAATTCAAGAAGCTTACGTGCCTTGGTTCCCTAATAGCAGTTAAGATACTAAAGCTGTATTGATATTCTACAAGTAAGATATTCAGAATCAACATGAACATTAACCTAAGACATGAATAATTTAAGTAATTTTTAAAGTCAATTTTCTTCATGTTATCTCCATCCATCTTCAAACACAAAGTTTTACATTTCAGAGTTTCAGAAACAAAATATTGTCTTTTTAGTACTAACAACAAACTTGCTGTTTTTCAGTGTGAGATCTCAAAATAACAAAGCTGTGAGAAAGAAAAAGAACACAGCATATAACAAACAACAGTCAATTGCTGAGATAAATAAAGGTAGCCATCCAGGACATAAACCACATAAAGCAATGCGGCTCACAATCTATTCCACTGTTGACTTTTTTTTTTTTTAAAAAAAAAAAGCTTTTAAATTGTATTATTTTTTCCTTTATTTACTTATTCACTTTACATCCCAATTGCAGCCCCCTCCCAGTCCCACCCTCATACTATCCTCCTCAACTCCCTTCTTTCCCTTCTCCTCTGAGAAGGGAAGACCCCTACCGGCAATGGGTACCAACCCACCCTGACACACCAAGATGCAGCAGGACTAGGCATATCATCTCCCACTGAGCCCAAACAAGGCAGCCCAGCTAGGGGAAAGGGATCCAAAGGAAAGGCAACAGAGTCAGAGTCAGAGTCAGCCCCTGCTTCACTTGTTAGAGGACCCATATGAAGACCATGCTGCATATCTGCTACATACGTGTAGGGGTTCTAGGTCCAGCCCCTGCATGCTCTTTGGTTGGTGGTTCGGTCTCTGTGAGCCCCCATGGGCACAGGTTATTTGACTCTGTAGATCTTTTTTGATGCCCTTGACCCCTCCTGCTCCCTCAGTCCTTCCTCCAACTCTTCCACAAGACTCCCAGAACTCTGCCTAATGTTTGTCTGTGGGTCTCTGCATCTGTTTCCATCAGCTGCTGGATGAAGCCTCTCAGAGGACATTTATGCTAGGCTTCTGTCTACAAGCATAACAGAGTATCATTAATAGTGTCAAGGCCTGGCTTTCTACCATAGGGTGGGTCTCAAGTTGGGCCAGTCATGGGTTGGCCATCCCCTTAAACTCTGGTCCATCTTTATCCCTGCATATCTTGTATGCAGGACAAATTTTAGGTAGAAAGTTTTGTGGGTGGATTGGTGTCCCCTTCCCTCCACTGGAAGGGAATTTAAGAATAAAAATTTAAAATGGCAGGGGAATGAAAACACATGCACACACAGAGTTTGCTTTTTGTCTTTTGAGACAGGGTTTCTGTATGGCCTTGGCTGTCCTGGAACTCATTCTGTAGTTGAATTCAGATATCCACTGGCCTCTGCCTCTCAAGTGCTGGGATTAAAGGCATGCACCACCATGTTTGGCTCGGGCAATATTTTAAAGCAAAAATTATAAGCAATATTTAATATATATACTAATTAAAATCAAGTATTCGAGCAGCTGATCTATGATACAACTGACTTTATTAATTTCAAAGAAGCAGTTCACATTCCATTTTTACTTTCCCTTTAGTATTATATTTAGTGTTTTTAGGTTTTTTTTTAAAGATTTATTTTATGTGTATGAGTACACTGTAACTGTACAGATGGCTGTGAGCTATCATGTATGTGGCTGCTGTTGATCTCAGGACCTCTGCCAGCCCTGCTTGCTCCAGCCCTGCTCGCTCTGGCCCCACTCGCTCTGGTGTAATTTACTGTAGCTATCTTCAGACACACCAGAAGATGGTGTCCTATCTCATCACGGGTGGTTGTGAGCCACCATGTGGTTGCTGGGATCCGAACTCAGGACCTTTGGAAGAGCAGTCAGTGCTTTTACCCACTGAGCCATCTCGCCAGCCCCTATTTAGTGTATCTTAGACCTTCAGAACTAAGAATAATTATTTCTTAGAAACTATCTCTCAGGTTATTAAGATTTTGTTCTTGTAACTTTCATTCTTTTGTTAGTGTAAAAAACAATTTTAACTACACACTACTCTATATTTTATTTTATTTTTCACATGAGAACACTTGGCAAGATTTAGCATTCTCCAGCTCATGAAGCATGGGGAGAGGAACAGGTATGGTAGATGAAGTGGTTTGCATATTACTAGAAGGCAAGAGCTAGAATTGGAACCTCAACAATAACACAGCTTACTTTTTATTTTGGCTCAGTGCTGGCAACTTTTAACAGAGAGGGAAAAAGAGAAATCAAATCACTAAAGCTTCCATTGAAATGGTAGCTAAGTCAACTATGTGGTGGTGGACGGTTAAGGATGTTGGTTACAAGAAGCTCTTGTTCAAATTTGCAATCTATCTCATACCTTCTCACTGTGTCAACATTCTCAGTTCAGAAAGGAATGCTTGGTAAGTGTTGTTTTGTTTTACATGATAGAAGCCCATGACCATGGCAACTAAAGCAACAAAACAGAAGCAAACATATTTTGGCTCATTTTAGAAACATTAAAAAGCTTCAAGACACTAGTACAGAAGCAAGGGAAACTGTAATGGATACTATGATTGTTACCATGAATATTTACAACTGAGTGACAGCAACTTGGAGAACTGACTTTGGCTCAATAATTGGCCTATCTCACTGCTATAAATTGATTCTGAGATGAAAGAGAATCAGATCAGTAGGATACAAGATTTTCTGGTGGTTTCTGATTATGTCTGTCCTTTCTGTTAGGAGGAAATCAGCCTGTTTCATCTTTTAGAACAGTAGTTCTCAGCCTGTAGGTTGTGACCCCTCTAGGGTTGCATATCAGATATTTACATTAAAATTCATAACAGCAGCAAAATTACAGTTATGAAGTAGCAACAAAATAATTTTATAGTTGGGGGTCACCTCTACATAAGGAACTGTATTAAAGGGTTGCAGCATTCAGAAGGTTGAGAACCACTGCTTTAGAACATAAGGTTCTTTCCTATGCTAAGTGGACTGGATCAACAGAAAGAATCAAATCTTCTCAGTCTGCATTCATGCATTCACTGACTAACCTGGAAGCCTACCTTGACTCTACTTCCAGCTGTGCAAAACTGGTTGGTTTCTTTATTGTGTAAGGCTACCAGAATTGGGTTCTTTTTACATTTAATGTTCAGTCATAACTGGGACAAATATTAGCTGACATATATAAAGGGCATCTGTGAAGCAAAATGTTATCTCAAATGTAAAAGAAATTAAAGATACTATTGATAAAGGCAGGGATTAAATTATAGAACTTTAGAAAAGAAATAGAACAGCTCTCTGCTTATTTTTTACAGCTGTTATTTTTCTCTGATTTAGATATTCCTGACAGACTTGGAAGAAGACAAGCTTGTGAGGGAGACCTGTCATTATTCACAATTAGTCCTGGGAAAATTAAATTATATTCTGCTAACCTTGGGGATGGCAAAATTAACCCTCTGCTAATATCTTGGGATGGCATTGTTTTGTTTTGACATAGAAGTCTCACTATGTAGCTCTGGCTGTCCAGGAATTCAATGTGTAAACCACACTAGCCTCGAACTCACAAAGATCCACCTGCCTCTGTTTCCCAAGTGCTGGGACTAAAGGAATGTGTTACTACATCAGCTGGCATTCATTTTTTTTAAAGATAAAATTCTAGATGGTCAAATGCTTCTAAGTTATGATTCTAAAAGAGAGAAGACTTGCAAAGACATCAAACAGGAAGGAAAAAGCCTTCATTCCAAATTGCATTAGTTTTGCTATCAGCATCAACTCTTCCTACTGTGCATGCCTCCATCCATATCTGACATTTGTCTGTTACACAGTTCTCCCTTATTATTGCTTCCTTGTGTGCTACATTTACTCTCCCGGCTCCTCTTACCACAGAGGTAGAACAAGTATCCTGTGTCCATTCCATACATTTCTGTCCCTTCCTCCCTGAAACATTCAGCTTGGATTCTAATGCCACCAGACTATTGCTGTTCCAATTACCTCTCAAATGCTCCACTTACTTCTTCAAGGCTACAGCTGCTTGCTCATTCTACCATTATCTTTGATTCCTTCTCAAATCCTAGCTTTGTATTCCTTGACAGTCTCTCTTCCCAAGATCCTATTCTAATTTTATTTTATCCACTAATACCCACACTCAAAGCTTAATCTGAGTTAATTTTAATTCCATTGTTATTTTAGCCCCTTATGCCATGGTCAAAGCTTCAAATGTGTTAATTTTAATGAATGTAACTATGTATACATTCTAGCACCATGCTCTTTATCAGTTCACCTCCATTACTTACTCATCTTGGTTTACTGACACACTATGTAGTCCAGAATGAACTCAAATTTGCAGTTCTCCTGCCACAGCCTCATCACTGCCGAGCCTGTAAGTCTGTGCCACCACACCTTACTTAGAAATAATACTGTCACTACTTCTCTCCTTCTCTTTTGTTGTCTTCTCAATCCCCATCTTACCGGAGATTAAATTCTTATTCAACCATTTATTACTTCCTTGTCTTGCACAAAACCTCAACAAGTTTTCTCCTCCTTTATACTTGGCTAAAACCAGTACCAATTCTCTGCCTATTCCATGTTGGTATTTACATAGTTCAATGTGGCTAGAGAGAGTCTTTGTTAGTAACTATTTTCTCTTTAAATTCAGGACCAGAAATCTCAAGTGACTCTGTAATGATGCCTAATGAGTATACCTTTTTATTTCCTGTTCCTCTCCTACTCAACTACTTCATACCCTTTATTCTTTAATCTCCCATTCCCTCCTCATTCATGTGCTGACTCTATTTCCCACTTTACTGAGAAATAAAGAAGCAATACAAACTTCTATAAGCTCACACACACATCTAAGTACATCTGTGCTCAAATGTTCTCAGCTCTCTCATTACTGCATCAGCTGTTGAGTCAGAGACAGCCTAGTCTTCTAGTTACACACTCCATTCTCATTCACCACCTATTCCTGCCCCCATTAAAATTTCCCTTACTCAGTTCCTACAAAAATGTCAGTTTTTTATCTAAAAAACAAACAAATATTTTCCCAATCTTTTATTCTCTTTACTACTATTTCTTCAACATAATGTCTCAGGTGCTTTCTGCTTATTTCTAACTTCTCTCCCTTTCTCTTGATCCTTTCCAATCAGATCTCCTACTACCACTGCCACATCATCAGAGCTGTTCTTACTAGAATTCTAACTCCACATTGCCAAAAATGATAATTACTAATCCTCCTCTTTAACTGTCAATAATATTAGACAAGGTTTCATCCTCCTTCTTTGGAATACTTTCTTCTCTACCTGGTTTCCAGGACACTGTCTTGCTAGTCTTTTCTCTTCAATCAGGTCCTCCTAAGTTTACTTTTCTGGCTCCTTACTTCCCAACTTTTAAACTTTGTAGTGCCTCGAATCTCAGTCTTGAGACCTCAGCTCTCTACCCTTTTTCTGTGAAGTCATCTGATCTAATCTCTTTCAATTCCCAAACTTAAATTTCTAGTCCATCTCTTTTGTTTCAAGATACAGACATCTGCAATTTGTTTTTGTTTTTAATTAGATATCTAATAGGCATCCTGAAATTACTTTGTCCAAAACTTTTTTCCTCCACAGTCTTTTCCTTCAGCTTTACCCACCACAGCAAACTCTATCCTTCAGGCAATCATATCAAGAATTCCATATTATACTTAACTTCTTGTTTACCTCTTTCTCTGGACCGTTCTTTCTGACTCTGTTAACAAATTCTGTTGACTATATCAACTTATCACTGTTCTTCCAGAGGACCTAGGTAGAATTCCCAGCATCTACATGGCAGCATACAACCATCTGTAACTACAATTTCAGGGGATCCAGTGCCCTTTTCTGGCCTCTATAGGCATTAGATATGCACATGGTGAACAGACATACCTTCAGGAATAACACCTATACACTTAAAATAATAATAATACTACAATTAAAAAGAAGAGTATATGCTTTTTAAGGCTTGAGGTTAGGATGACAAATATGACTATTACAGGATGACCCAGAGATTTTTTATAGTGAGAGGACAGTTGTATATGTTGACTATGTTAATGATTGTAAAACTGATGTGATAAAATTTGGTCTTAGAGATGTATAACATAATAAACATACAATGACTATATGTAGTATGCACACTGCATCATGTGTCATAGTTTTTGTACTATAATAGAATGATACAAAATGTTACCACCAAAAGTGTAGAGCAGAGACTGCCCCACCTGGGGATTCATCTCATACCACAGTTATACCAAACCCAGACACTATTGTGGATGCCAAGAAGTGCATGCTACAGGAGCCTGATATGGCTGTCTCCTAAGAGGCCCTGCCAGAGCCTTACAAATTCAGAGGTGGATGCTCGCAGCCAACATTGGACTAAGCACGGGGTCCCCAATAGAGGAGTTAGAGAAAGGACTGAAGGAGTTGAAGGGATTTGGAACCCCATCGGAAGAACAACAATTTCAACCAACCAGACACCGACACCCCCCCCCCCCCCCCCCCCCCCCGAGCTTCCAGGGATTAGTCATCAACAAAGGAGTGCACATGGCTCCAGCTGCATATGTAGCAGATGATGGCCTTGTCAGGCATTAATGGGAGGAGAGGTCCTTGGTCCTATGAAGGCTCTATAGATGCTCCAGTGTAGGGGAGGTAGGAGTGGGTGGATGGATGAAGGAGCACCCTCATAGAAGCAGGGGGAAGGAGGATGGGATAGGGGTTTCTGGGAGGAGGGAAACTGGTAAATGGGATAACATTTGAAATGTAAATTAAAAAAATATCCAATAAAAAAGGAAAAAAAAAAGAAAAAAAATGTTACTATCAGAAGTCAGGATTAGTAGGACTTCTCTGTATCAAGGTATCAACTTTCTAAGGATCAGTACATGCTTCAAAAAAGGGCAAGATTTAAACAGAAACACAGAGCCACTGTAGCAATTTAAACATAAATACAAGTCAGTGTAGCATCCCAGACTTTCAATCATCCAGTCCTTTATCTTCTGTCCTTCTAGAATTAGTCTTTTTACTCATATTCTTTAAGAAGTCAATGCATATTGAATAATAAATGTGTTTTACTGTGTACATGTTTATGTACACTCACACTCAGACAATTAATTTTCTTATAATTATACTGGCATGTCATAAACATTTATGCAGCTTTCTTCCCTACCCACTCAGTAACATGTCTGAAGAGTACAGCCAGGAATAGTGGTACATCAGGAGGTCAAAGCCATCATAGCTCTTTGAATCCAAAGTCAGTTTGGTCTACACAGTGAGGTCCAAGACAGTCAGGGTACATGGGGGCACACTGTCTCAAAAAAAAAAAAAAAGGTTTGAGGATGAGTGCAGGCATTAATGCTCCTTATCTTTCTTTTTACGACTCTATGACACCTTATTGTGTAACTGTGCCATTATTTTTAACCAGATCATATTAAAAGTCATTTATAGCTTTTGATAATATAATTAATACTATAATGAACAAAAGAAATCTTCTTAAATGACCAAATTAAGAAGCATGAGCATTTATCATTTCAGTAAGTGAACTCATCTTCCAGAGAAACTGTACGTGCTCCCATTCCTGCCCCAGCACAAGAGGCAGTGGACATACTCTGGTCATCGCTGCTTAATCTGCTAAGTGAAAATGCCCCGTTTGGTCTGTACTGTCATAACAATAATTAACTATTTTGTTTTCTTAGTTTGGTTTGTGCTCTTTGAGACCAGACCTCATTCTATAGCCAAGAATAACCTCCATATCATGATTCTGTGTCAGTTGCCTGATGCAGGGATTACAGACATGTGCTACCATGCCTGGTTCAGAATAATTTCTTTCAAAGAAGACACGTGTGTGTCAAGGATTGCTGTGAGAGCTTCATGTACATTAACTCATCTAATTCTCATTACATTCCTTCAAGGAAATATTATTGTTTCAATTTGATTGGCAAGGAAACTGAATCACAAAGTAGTCTTTTAAAACTTGATATTACAGATTACATTTTATGTACAAACCCAAGCATTCTTAACTTGCAGTCTGAACATGAAACAGTTCCTTAAAGTCTATTAGCGTTCAGCTGGTAGTATGACGCAGTGGATAAAGGTGCTTGCCACCAAGCCTAATGACCTGATTTCAATCCCTGGAATTCGTATGGTAAAAGGAGACACCAGTGTCTATAGGCTATTCTCTAACCTGTACATACACAGACAGACAGACACACACAGAAAGAACAGAGAGACAGGCAGACACATGCATGTACATGCACATGTGAGGGGGGGGGGCAGGGAGGGAAGGAGGGAAAGAAGAGAGAGAGACAGAAAATATTTTCCTAAAATAGCTTTAGCTTCCAAGGAAATTTTTCCTATGCTTAACATCATTTGTATTTTTTTTAATTTATTCATTTATTTTATGTATATGAGCACACTGTAGCTGTACAGATTGTTGTGAGCCTTCATGTGGTTGTTGGGAATGGACTTTTAGGACCTCTGCTTGCTCTGGTCAGCCCCATTCGCTCTAGTCAACTACACTTGCTCAGTCCCTGCTCTCTCTGGCCCTAAGATTTATTTATTATTATAAATAAGTACACTGTAGCTGTCTTCAGACACACCAGAAGAGGGTGTCAGATCTCATTTTGGGTGGTTGTAAGCCACCATGTGTTTGCTGGGATTTGAACTCAGAACCTCTGGAAGAGCAGTCAGTGCTCTTAACCACTGAGCCATCTTGCCAGCCCAATCATTTGTATTTCTTTTGACATGAAGTGCATGTTTATGGTTTCTGCCATTCTTCTATTGGTTTTTTTCTTTACTCTTATTAATTTATAAGCTATCTCTGCAGTAGAAAAATCGATTAGGAAAATTAGCCTTTTATAATAATGCTACTCCTCCACAAAGTTAAAACATGAATGTACCTTGGACCCCAGCCATTACTACTCCTAAGTATTTATCTTTAAAAAAAAAAAGAAGAAAACTTTATATTAGATTGATGCACTACTGTTCACAGTGGCTATATTTATAAATAAAATTTTAAAGAATTCCAAAGTCAACAAATGAGTCATATGTTAGTGTATATGTATCATGAAGTTCTAGTATTGAACAATTTAAAATAATAAATTGACAAGCATGATGATGCACCTGTGCTGGTTAGTTTTATGTCAAATTGACAAAAGCTACAATAATTTTAAAAGAGGGCACTTCAATTGGGAAAATGCTTCCACCAAACTGGCCTTTGTACAAATCTGTGGTGCATTTTCTAAATTAATGATTGATATGAGAAGGTCCAGCTGACTGTGGGCAATGGCACTACCAGTTTGGTAGTCCTGAGTGCTATAAAAAAGCAGGCTGAGCAAGCTGAGCAAGCCAGCGATCAGCATCCCTCCATAGCCTCTGCATTAGCTCCTACCGTGTTCCCACCCTGTCTTTCCTTCATGACGGATTTACAAACTGTAGGATGAAATAACCCACTTCTTCCCCAATTGCTTTGGTGTTCCATCACAGTGAAAGCAACCCTAAGACATACCTCTATAATGCCAGCACCTGAGCTGCTATAAGGAGATTTTGAGCCCAGCCTGGATTACAAAGTGCCAGACAGTGCACCAGAGAGAAACATCAATAACAGAAGAAATACATCACTGAGACAGACAACAGAAAAGAATCTAAAAAATGATTATGTCAAGTGAAATAAGCCAGACCTCTCCTCCCCACATCACACAGTATCTGACTGATTGCATACATATAAAAGTTCAGAAAATGCAAAACAACCTATCGACAGAAGGCAAGCCAATGGTTTGAAGTAGCAGAATATGGGTGTATAAAGAGGCATGACAGAAAGATTACATTTAGACATTTCTGGAGATACTAAGGTTTTTTTACAATACTGAATACAAAGGTTTTCAAAAATTTATTAAATTGTATGTTTTAAGTGTGTGCAGTTTATTGTAAGTCAACTATACCTCAGTGAAGCTATTAAAAAAAGGAGGTGGACTACTAATATAAACAGTGGTACTTCATTCATTGACCTTATTTATATTCATCATATGTAACATAAACAAATGTAAATTACTGCTTCTAATTCTGCTTTGAAACGTTTTCCACTTCTCTTTCATTGTTATAGTTCAATCTGACAAGGAATGCTCTGATTCTCAGAAACTAGTATTCTTTTGCTTATGTATTTTATGTATGTGGGTATTTTGTCTGCATGTACATCTGCACGCCAGAAAGGGACATTAGATTCCTTGAGAATTACATGAGGCTACCTACAGTTATAGATGGTTGTAAGCCACAATATGGGTACTGAGAATTGAACTTAGGACCTCAGAAAAGAAAAGCCAGTGCTTTTAACTGCTGAGACATCTCTCCAGCCCCAGAAACTAACTTTTATTTTTTGGTTTTTGGAGACAGGGTTTGTTTGTGTAGCCTTGGCCGTCTAGAACTCACTTTGTAGACCAGGCTGAACTCAGAGATTCACCTGCCTCTGCCTCCCAAGCGCTGGAATTCAAGGCATGTACCACCAATGCCTGATAAAACTAACATTTTTATCAATCGTTTTTGCTAAATCTCAGAAGCCAACTGTAATTACTGGATGATTTTGTGTGTCCACTTGACACAAGCTAGAGTCATCAAAGAGTCATGAGGAAATGCCTCCATAACATCCAGCTGTAGCCGGGCAGTGGTGGCACAAGCCTTTAATCCCAGCACTTGGGAGGCAGAGGCAGGTGGATTTCTGAGTTCGAGGCCAGCCTGGTCTACAGAGTGAGTTCCAGGACAGCCAGAACTATACAGAGAAACCCTGTCTCAAAAAACCAAAAAACCAAACCAAACCAAACAAAACAAAACAAAACAAAACAAAAGATCCAGCTGTAAGGCATTTTCAATTAGTGATCAATAGGGAAGAATCTAACCCACTGTGGGTGGTACCATGGTAGTCCAGGGTTCTGGAAGCAAGCAAGCTGAGTAAGCCATATGAAGCAAGTCAGTAAGCAGCACTCCTAGATGGCCTCTGCATCAGTTCCTGCTTTCGGGTTCCTGCCTTGCCTGAGTTCCCGTCCTGACTTCCTTTGGTGGTGAACAGCAATGTGGAAGTGTAAGCTGAATCAACAATTTCATCCCCAACTTGCTTTTGGTTGAGGTGTTTCATCATAGCAATAGAAACCCTAAGACAACAACCAAAACAACTTTTTAGTTTTGGCAAACATTGTATAATTAAGACAAAACAGAGAAATAAACTTAATGCAGAGATGGAGAAACTGTAATCATCATCCAAGTCTGTCTTAGATCTTCAGTGTATCCATATGGCTTCAATCAGTCACTGATGTATTCACAAATACAACATGTAGCATCTGCTGCTATCTATTAGACACTATTAAAGTGTTGGGAATAAAATAAAAAACAACAAGGTTCTGTGATAATAAAGACAACTTAAAGGTCTACCCTCAAAATCACTGACTGATCTTAGAAGTTAAAATTATGTGTACTTAACAATAAAGTTGACCAGGAGGTGGTGGTGTACACTTTTAATCCCAGCACTTAGGAAGCAAAGGCAGGTAGATCTCTGAGTTTGAGGCCAGCCTGGTCTACAGAGTAAGTTTCAGGACAGTCAAGGCTACACAGAGAAACCCAGGACTACCAGTCTAGTGATCAATCAATCAATCAATCAATAAACAAACCAAACGAACAAAACAATAAAGATATGTGAACACAGCTTTTATTTGTGGTCTATATTGCAGTCCCAAGAAGAACTTTAAAAGAAGTTTCCTGGGGAAAAAAAATACTAGGTCACAACTTACCAGTACATGTAAAGACCTTGTTTTCCAACACTGTACACACTTAAAAATCTAACATGCTTCATATGTAACAGGTGTTCCCACCAAAAGTTGTTGAATTCCTTTTTCAAAATTCGGCCTTGTTTCTTGGTTTTGATAAATGCATAATTATATAGGTGATGCCAAGATGGGTATATGGTAAAAGTAATTCTCTACGCCATTCAATTTTACAAAAAAATACATAATTTCACAATAGAACACACCTTTAATCTGCACTTGAGAGGCAAAGGCAGCTGGATCTCTGAGTTCCAGGCCAGCATGCTCTACAGAGCTCCAGGAACCCAGGGCTACACAGAGAAACCCTGTCTCAAAAAAACAAAAACAATGACCCCAAAAAAAAAAAATTTGAACATTAAAAAAAAAAAAAGGTGAGCATTTTCTACCTCTAACAAATATTACATATCTCTATTAGACATAAATTCTTTAAGTAGCCCTTTTACTTTATAATCCATCTCGAATAGGACATCTGATATTATCCCTACTGATCCAGAGTCAAATAACCAGGTAGTTTTCAGTAAATAAAGTCATCCCCAAATTTTATTTTCAGAAATAGAAGACTTTTAAAAAACTTACTGACAAAGCAAGTATCTTCTCCCTAAACCATTACAACACTGTAGAATCCAAATTTTTGTGCAAAAAAATATTTTTTGTACAAAATATACAATTTCTGTACAAATTTTTTAAAGGTATATTTTACTATTTATGTTATTTATTATTTATTTCTGTGTATGTGTGTGTGCCTGCTTCTGTATGAGAGTATATGCATGCATGTCTAAGTGTTCATGAAAGGGTGTCAGATTTTCTGAAGCTGGAATTAGCTGTAAGCCATCTAACATGGTTCCTGGGAACTGAACCTGGGCCCTTTGCAAGCACTCTTAACTGCTAAGCCATCTCTCCATTCCCCATCTGACTCTTATTGCTCAAACCACTTATTCAGCAATCACTTTTTTAAAGATTTATTATTTATGTTTATGTATATGAGTACACTGTAGCTGTACAGATAGTTGTGGGCCATCATGTGGTTGCTGGGGATTGAATTCAGGACCTCTGCTTGCTCCGGTTGGCCCTGCTCGCTCCTGCCCAAAGATTTATTTATTATATCTAAGCACACTATAGCTGTTTTCAGACACACCAGAAGAGGGTGTCAGATCTCATTATGGATGATTATGAGCCACCATGTGGTTGCTGGGATTTGAACTCAGGACCTTCAGAAGAGCAGTCAGTGCTCTTAACTGCTGAGCCATCTCACCAGCCCTTAGCAATCACATTTAAGTCAAGCTTAAAAAGATCTTTGGTACATGGTATAAATTACTGCTATATTATTAGCATGAAAATCTTATAAAATATATACTTTAAAATGTTAATACCAAGGCCGATTAGCTTTTTAATTAGGCAAATAAGTTTAGAATAATGGTGATTTTTATTTGCAATTTTTCTACCTCAATCTCTCACTGTTAACCAAAAATATGAAAATTCTGCTAAAACTCTTTAACTGCAAGCAAAGAAAGACTAAAATGTCTAATATAGTTTTCCCCCTAAATGTTCTTCTGAATACCACCAAATAGCTTTCATTAAATAATTTCTTTTAGGTATCAACTGTCTAATTTTTTTTTAAAGATTTATTTATTGTATGTAAGTACACTGTAGCTGTCTTCAGACACACCAGAAGAGGGTGTCAGATCTCATTACAGGTGGTTGTTAGCCACCACTCATGACCTTCCGAAGAGCAGTCGGTGCTCTTCCCCACTGAGCCATCTCACCAGCTCAACTGTCTAATTTTTTAAAAAAATTGTCCCACACCACAGCAGCAGGGCAGAACATGGACCCACAGCTTTCCTTCAAAGAACAGAGGTACTGAATCAGAACTATAAACAGAAGTGCTGCTGTCAAAGAATTGATCTAATAATAAAAAGGGCTATGGCCACTTGTCTTATAGAAAATTACTGCCGAGTGCTGCCAGCCCCTGCTTTTCTTCCTTCTGGGCCACGAGCCAGATACTAATCATTTTTAGACCCTTCTAATTTTTAGTACACAATATGATATACTATACCACATCTAAAGCAGACAGTATTTTAAATGAATGTTCTCTAAAATTCATCTCATATTCTAACATATATATGCACGTTCAGTCTTTACACATATGCATGGACACATACATTAAATAATACACATTTACATGCACACACATATATCTGTACACATATACATTACATACATAGTTAGTCTTCCATATTTACTGGTTTCACACTGAGGATTCAACTAACCCAGGGTTAGAAATATTAGAAGGAAAAATCCTACACTGAACATATATGGATTTTTTTCTAATCATTATTTCCTAAAAATAGAATCTGACACCTATTTGTATAGCTTTTACATTGTATAAGAAGTTAATATAAGTAACCTAAAGAATACTGAAAATGGGCACTATACCACTTCATATACAAGACTATTCATAGACACTGATACCTACTCCCTGAACGTGCTGGGAAATGGATATATACAAATGAACATCTACTATCTGTAGAAGTACACACAAAAACTTGAGGTAACAATGACTGCATCTGAAACTTAAGGTCTTTGAATTTTATGATTTTTGTGATAACCATTCAAAATTTTTCTCCATTTAAGGGGAAAATGGGCCAGGAGTGGTGGTACACATCTTAGACTGAGCTATGAGTTAGAGGCTGGCCAACTCATACGAGTTGGGGTCCACACAGTGAGCTTCCTACTTTAAAATAGTCCCTAAAACAGGACTTGAGGAAATCTTTTTAAAGTCTTTCTTATAAATATTTTAACATTTAACTGTTCTTTTAAAAAAATCTGTTTATCATGTTCAATTTATTATAATAAAAAATACAAAGTAAAGTCTTTTGTTTATCAAATTACAATTAAAAAAAACAACCAATACTCAGTTCTGGCAGCATAGGGACTGGCATCTTTCCAGAAGCTCCAATGGGAATATGAGTGTCTTTCCTCTACCCTGTAAATCAGTGGGGAAGGACTGAGAGTGAAGCAAAAGACAAAGGCCTGAAGAGACATGCCTTCTTCTAGGCAGAACACCATCTGGACTCTAGAGATCATGCAGAGAGGTGACCTGCTACAGATACCTCATTGCTGGTCTAGAGATCTATATAAAGGTTTTGCAGCTCAGAATCTTCTATGTATACTCTATATATGCTTATGTGTCAAATATATTGAAATGAAAATAACTACTGATTATAGCCAATGAATGAATCTATATATACGTCCATTAAAACACAGGTACAAAACTTTTATTAGTAGCTGTGTTTTTAAGAGCTAACTAAGGCCGGGCGGTAGTGGCATATGCCTTTAATCCCAGCACTTAGGAGGCAGAGGTAGGTGGATTTCTGAGTTCGAGGCCAGCCTGGTCTACAGAGTGAGTTCCAGGACAGCCAGGGCTACACAGAGAAACCCTGTCTCGAAAAACAAAACAAAACAAAACAAACAAACAAAAAAAAGAGTTAACTAAGAACTGTCAACAGCCCAAATATTCAACAATAGAATAGTTGAAATAATGAAATATTATATAGTAATGGACAAAAAACAAATTACTGCTAATTTAATGAAAACTGAATGAAGCTAGGTCAGACAAAAACCTGAGGTCAGTCAGTCCTAGTCTACAAAGTGAGTTCAGGGACAACCAGGGTTACATAGAGACCCTGTCTTGAAAAGACAAAAACAAACAAACAACAAAACAAACAAACAAAAAGAATGAATCTTACAGACACTAAGCTGAATAAAGAAAACCATTAAAAATTGCTTTTTTAAAAAAATAAAGTTCAAGAGCAAACAGCAAACACAATCTAGATTAATGGTGATGAGACAGGCAAATTACCTTCGGAAAGTACTAACTAGGACAAAGAATGAAGAAGTTTTATGATATCATATATATTCTGTATCTTTACCGGATTGGTGGTTACATGTATAAAAATTCATTAAGCTAACCATTAAAAATCATTCCTAGGCTAAGAACCAGAAGACCAGTTCTCAATCTATGGTTGAGGTCGCATATCAGATAACCCGCATATCAGATATTTACATTACGACTCATAACAGTAACAAAATTACAGTTATGAAGTAGCAATGAAAATGAATTTATGGTTGGGACTCACCACAACATAAGGAACTGTGTTAAAGGGTCATAGCATTGGAAAAGTTAAACACTGGACTGGAAGATGACTTTATTCAAATACACACCCACACACTATGTCCCTTCAGGAAAGTGATTAGGCTTTATACCTTTTTTTGTAGCCCTCTTAGTTGTCATAGAGTTAGCACATATCAAGGCACATGAAAGATTATTGGTAGCCTGATACTAATAACTCAGTAATCTGTAATCTTTTTTTTTTTTTTAAGGAAAAAAAATAACAAGATTAGAGAAGTAGATGAGTAAAGGCACTGAGGAGGCACACATGACATGATCCAAGTTCAGGATTTTCTCTGAGTCCTGTCCTTAAGACTCTAAGATCCTCAGCATCACTTTTCTTGGAAGGCAAAAATCAGGCTTCTAGTAGTCCTTTAAAATAAGAGGGGTTTGTTTTTTGAGACCAAGTCTCACTTATTTATTATTATGCCAGGATGACTTCAAATTCAAAATCCTTGAAGGCTCATGGGTATTTGCCATCATTCCCAGCTCATATAATAGATTCACATCAGTGTTCACAACTAGTTTGGCAGAAAATATCTTACAGATAGGCTCTGTGATTCTGAGGAAGCTATTCAACCACTACTGCATATGTAATATCCTTATATACTAAAGCTTTATGGCTAGTCTTTAAAGCCAACATGATCACAAATTCTCCTTTTGAGGTATGGGGGGTACCAAGTAGACAAACTTTATAACTTACTTCTTCCATTTATAAAATGAGTAAAATATCTATCAGTAATTTAAAACATCAAATAAGCAACCTAATTCAGAAAACAGTGTAGTAGTATGAAAAAGCATAGAACGTGGTATAAATCAGACCTCTACACACTCACTGTCTGCTTCTTGGAAGGTAATGACTGAGAGCACCTTAAGGTCATACTTTGCTTTGAAAAATGAAAGACAATAGATTGAAAGCAACTATGAAGCCAATGTAAACACACACACACACACACACACACACACACACACACATTAGCAAACATTGTTTCCATGTAAGAAGCAGATAAGGTACAGCACCTATCAATCAACTATGTCCAGGACTGGGAAGTTGGCATCCCACCTAGCCATCTGAGAGCTAAAGTTAGAGTAGTTGCCTCAAAATTCTACAGGACTTTCCTGTAAATTTTACTGTATAACCTTAACTCCTATTGTACTTGGAGTCTCACTTCTTAATTTGAGGCTTAGAACTACAGTTCTAATATCAGTGTGTGGGTGAGGCATGAAAAGATCATCTAGTAGCTGAGTTTAAGAGAGCAGGACAGGCCTGATATGTGAGGTTAATTAATCTTGGACATTATAAAGACATTGTACCTGGTTTCTAGATTTCAAACATGTAAGTAGAGAGCCACCTATGTTTAAACAAGAAAGAGGAATGAAAACAAAAACTGTCCTGGAATTTAGAAAAAGATACAATTACAGTAAAAAATAAAGGAATGAACAAGAATACCTGAGAAAATAATCCAGGGATGGAGAAGAAGGGCCAGAAAGGATCTAAAATGCAGTGTGAAGTAGAATGAAAAATCAGTAGTTTTCATAGCAGGAGGAAAAGGCATGCTAAGCTGTGGAAAGAATCTAACTGCAGGCTGAGTCAAGGAAACATACTGGTTCATTCAGTAAGCGGCTCTCATTAGTGCAACTGGAGCTTGAGGTTACGGTGAAGAAAATGCAGATGAGTCAAAGGGATGATGAAAGGCCTTGAAATGACAGGACTAAATCCTGGAGCTAAAGAACAATGGGTATTAAGTAAGGCACAATGAACAGATCCACATTATGTTGAAAGCAGTATAAGGATAGAATTCAGGGGGCAAGCCTAGGGCCAATGACTAGAGAGCTCATTCATTCTACCCAAGAATTAAATACGAACCTAACATTATTGCATGGGTATTTTGTCACACAGTAAGGGATCGGATACAAAAAGCAAAGATGCTAAAAATAAGACCATTGTACTATAGGAAACTAAATGATCCAAAGAAAAGCATTTACCTTCATGAATGTGTATTCTAGAATTAAATACTTCCTATCTCTAAAAGGAAGTTTCTGGAATCATATATAATGGATATATATATATATACATATATATAACTAGTTATATCCTGAGAATGAGCCACTCGTTGTCTTTGCTTCTGTATACGTCACATTGTAGAATCTGCAACAGAAAAACTGATGCAGTACAACCCCTGGAACTGAGATTTGTACAAAGTATTGACAAGGCTTTTCTTGCATCATATATATATATATATATATATATATACACACACACACACACACACACTTACATGGGAACCAAGGCCCTGAGAGACCAAGAAGGTCACACTATTAGTGTACAGTGAAGCTATGCATGCCTCATAACTCCCTTTCTAGAAACTGCTTTAGTATATAACATTATGGTTCCAGAATTTTGAATGATAATCCAAAACCCACTCTCACTGGCACTCTCATTTTCAGCATTGTAATAATGAAACTATAAAACTATTTTTATGGTTCAAATGCCTCACAAGAAAAACACATCCATTAAATGTGCCTATGTTTGACCAAAGAATAAAAAAATCTTTCTACTCAGCAGAAGAACGTGTGTGTGTGTGTGTGTGTGTGTGTGTGTGTGTGTGTTTACATTGGCTTCATAGTTGCTTTCAACTATGCACACACACACACACACACACACAAATACTTTATATATAAAATCAAATACCCAGTATCTTGAAATAGTTTAACATTAGCTGTACATTTTTTATCTTGTTGTACTCCCCAGCTCACTTGTCCATCTACCTCCCATATTGTTTAGGTAATGGAAAAACCTTTATTTCTCATTAGTACAAACAGGCAAATGTGGCAACATTGACAAAAGCATGTAAATACTGTATATAGTTCACAAGTTTGCTGTGTAGAAAATGTTTCATTTTTGGGTTTATCTAATGTTCATGTGAACAACACTGCTCACCAAAATGAATTTAAGGACTGTAAAAGTTTAAAATCAGACAGCTGTGTACCGTCCCCCCTCCTAAGCACACCTGCAGACATGGCAAGTTCCATTTGCGTTTCTACAGATTTTCTTCATGCTTACATCACAACGACATTTTCAACGAGGTAACATTTATTTAATGTTCAAACTCTACTGATCATAATTTAATTTTTGAAAAATTACTTTGAAGGAATAGAACTCAGCTTCTGGTTATCTCAGATGTTAATTATTACTTGGGGATTATTTAAGGAAAAGAAATTCTGATTCCCAAGGACAGTTTTCCTCATCAGCACTAAAATGTAACGGCTTTATTTATCTGTTGCTCCTTCTCGACATAGGACGAATTACTGCAATCTCAGCATCATGACACCTAACAGATGATCCTGTCTTTGCCGATGGGTTAATCTATGCTTATTTAGAAGTCTGAAAGCCTTGGGGCTTAGGGTTGGAGGTTGAAGCTTCTGAAATTTGTCTACTTTGTCATTTGTCTTTCTCTCAAAAAAAAAAAAAAAAAAAAAAAAAAAACAGTTTAAAAGATGGGGATCTACCTGAGTTTTTGAGCTTTGGTTTCAACCAAATATTTGCTCAATTGATCAGTTTTGATACATAAAAGATGATCCCATACTTTGGTGTGAGAAAATGAAAGGCCAGCCCCAAAGCCCAATTAGCACTACAGTACATTCCTTTGTTTTTTTATGATTGCAAAATTCAAAGCTTCAGTAACTTGTCCCCAATTTTTCTGATTAAAAAGACAGAAGAAATTATCTTTTAAAACAACTGACAAGAAAAAGACTGGCAAAGATACTTCAATTTGCCTGCTTATATCATATTTTCTGTTTACAAGCACCTTAGCAATGTTTCCTTAGACTAAGGTGACATTAGACTGCCTAACCAGGAGAATTCTCAGGCAAATGTACATTCTGACACGCATTTTTAAACCACTCACAGGCAGAACCTATAAGTCATTTTAAGTTCCACCTAAGTCTGACAG